>KE504642.1:2754513-2796092 GCA_000441515.1 Elaeis oleifera
AACATCATTGAGCACCGTTGGACTATCAGATGGATAGATATTTGCATCTAGCCGATAAGTACAGATTCAAAATATTTAAATATTTTTTATACTTATAAAATATAGTTAATCAATTATGAAATTTATCTGCAGCTTATTGTTTGAATCCGAGATTTCAGTATACCATTCTTGGGATAGATATGGATAATGAGCTTCTTACTGCTCTTCGTAATGTGATATATAAGATGGTGCTCGATCCAGAAATTACATCGTTGTGTCTGCAAGAGGTATGCTAGTTTAAAACAGATGTAATTATTCAACTGAATTTGATCTGTACTCAACGATATATTTATAAATTTAATAAATATATTTTTTACAGATGAAACAGTTTAGAGAGGGATCAAATACCTTTGGAGTCCCATCAGCTATCATAAGCAAAAAGCAGATGAATCCAAATAAATTATATATCAATAATGAGCAGCATAGATTGACATCAAATGCCTAATAATATCATAAAATTTGATATGTAATTTTGCTTTTGCAGCTGAATGGTGGATTCATTTTGGAATGTCCGCAGAACATTTGAGAGGTGTGGCTATCTGTATTCTTTCCCAGATGGTCTCTGCTAGTGGCTATGAGCACAATTGATCGGCTTTCGTCCTTATCTACAGCAAATAGAGAAATCATCTGACACAAAAATACTTCAATGATCTTGTATATATTCACTAGAATCTAAGATTGAGACTAAAATATATTCAGAAAAAAGTACAACTAAAGTATACTGATCCGACACTAAATGATTATGCTGACGAGGATGACGATCCGATCATCGGATGGCGTGTAGGTCAGCAGCAGGAGCTAGAGCTTGATGAGTCGGGGTCTCCTCCACGACCAGCCAGTATGGTAGCTAGGGAGATCAGGGTGGATCCAGGGCAATGGATAGAAAGAAATATTCTACATAAAGTTTCAGCTGATCAGCCACAGCTTGAGGGGACACAGGAGACTCATTCATCACATGACTCGATGTTCAATACGTCCTCGCAGAGGTTTAAGCGATAGATGTTTAGACGAGGTCAACAGTCAACAAGAAGACATCCATCCTTCCAATCACAGAAAATTCAATCACAAAGGGCACAAGGGGAAAAAAAAAAGACAGTTGCACGTGCATCATTCTCGAGAGTATAGGAGCTATTTGACTCAGATTCGAAGATCAGAAAGAGTAATGATGATACTGATAGTAGTAGTCATGGATCTGATGATCAGGAAGGAACTGGAAGACAGGAGCACTGCTTATGAGACACAGCCGCAGGGTGATATTCGATTTATCGATGAGTTCCAGTTTACACATGTCACACAAGATAGGAACCATAATGGATGAGTCGATAGAGACAGTAGAGAGCTGATTTCATATAGACGACGGGCTTCTAGAGGTCGTCTAGCACACGATGCAGCTGCAGATGATCTTGCACGTGGAGTAGGATCCATAGATGTATCTGGATCATCCTCGCATTATGGATCCTATTATCCACAGCCATCTTATGATCCATATGGATATGTGCATCCAAGGCATCGTCTTCTAGTGGTTACTATCCTATGCAGTCTGGAGCATCTTACGAATCAAATTTTGCTACCGGCATATTCGGATGGACTCCTCCACAATCATACCATCATCTCGAGGATGTTTCTCGAAGTCAGAGTTTGAGTGAGAGATCTGAGATGTCTTACAATCCAGAGAGGATGCCTTATGGGATAAATATTCAGGAGTACAGTACATTTTGATTAGAGGGTTGGACTGATGTTCCTCTAGATTATGCCAATGATCCAGATATCTACAAGCATCACAGATACTCGACGAGATATTAAATGTAAAGCAAATCTTGAAGTTAGTATATCATTTTTTGTACTTTGTACTTTAAAAGTTTAGATATATTTTAATGCACATTTATATATTTTTTTTAATTTAAGATGATATAGTTGTAATATAATATAAATAAATATATATTAAAATTTTGGATCAAAAGTCTCTATACTGCTACCGAACTCAAAAATTGAATCCAAATATGCTAATAATATGCAATATAATATAATTTTAGGATTGTATTTATGAATTAATAACTTGAAGATCCAAAAAAAGAAACAAAAAAATTTGTACCGGTATCGAACCGGTACGCCAGAGCGTACAGTGTGTCGGTATGGTAAGGTACTGGTACCATACCATGCCGGTCGGGCATCGGTACGGACTCATATATCGGTACAACGAACCTTGCACCAGAGATTGAGCTTAGAAATCCTTGTTCTTTATGTTGAATTAAAGTTTGAAAGATTGAAAGGGAGTTGCTGCCGGTTTGGAAGAGTAGAATTCTGCTTGTTGCATTTTGGTGGTTTCGGTAAAAGGGGTAAGAATTCCACCCTAAAATCTGTTTTGGTTTGAGTTTTGAGTATTTAATACATGACATAACATCCTTTAGATAGAATTATGTGTTTTAGGCTTAAGAATTTGATGAATAAGCTGCTGCCTCATGAATAAGCTGCTGCCTCATGAATAATTTGCTGCCATATGAGCAAGCTGCTGAAAATTCCAGATTTTGTCTCAGTTTTCTTGATTCCAAGATAAGGCAGCATATAGATATGTGTGTATATGATTGTGTGTGTGTGAATTAGATTCCTAAACCTAGTTAAACATGTATACATGTGAAGAAGTCAAGACAAGGCAGAATGGTGTATGTGTATGTGATTGCCATGTGGTGTTTGAGCAAAAGAGTGATTGTGCCATGTGTTTTGTGGCTGAAAAAGGAGTTGGTTCATAATTAGATTAAGCTAAGTGTTAAGAGAACTGAATAGCTATAAGAAAGATGAATGAAAAGTAGAAATATGGTGTTAAATTGTGCTAGTGCCGTGAGGAAGAATTCAAGAGACAATTGCGAGAATAGTTAGTGACTAGTGATGGATGAATGGTTAGATTGAAGGAGGGTTAAGTCAAGTGGAAATGAAAATTAGAATCAAAAGTGAATAAGCATGAAATATCTTATGCATTCTGGCATCCATGCGTCATATAGCGCATTGCATTGACACGTGCACTTACAAATGCACAGGAGAAGAAAATAACCCTAGAGAAGTTTCGGAAAATCAAGCACCAAGGAGGTGCGGTAGCTGGCCTAACTGGTAAGTGGTTTCTTTCTAGCTTCGGTGTTTTCTATTTATGTGAGAACTGTGAAAATGCTTGGTTTAAAATAAGAAATCAGATTTGGTTTATACCGTATTTCTATACAAAGCATGGAAACAGGATGTGATGAATGTTTGAGGTTATGTTATAAATGTATATGGATATGTGTATGTATATTTGGTTTGGAAAAGTGTTTTGAGCAAGTTCACCACCACCCAGCAATCTATTGGGCAATCATGTGTCAAGGCTGCCTATGGGGATTATCAACCCATAGTGTGAGCCACCCATGGTAGTACTACAAGAATCAAAAGCCTGGTAGGGCAAAGCACAAATGCTACACATCAAGGCTGCCCATGGGAGTGGTGCCCTATGGTGTGAGCCACCCGTAGCCAGAATAGCGCCCAATGGATCAGATAATCAGAGAAGCGAAGTCTATGTGCACGTCTGACCAGCAAAGAAGAGCCAGAAACCCTTTTGCTTCCTTGACTAGCTCGGTAAAAAATGATTTTAGCTAGTGCTTGGTATAAGCAGGCTCAACGGGTGTACGTGGTGGTTGTTTCCAGAAAGGTAAAGAATGAGATTTGCATGTTTTGAGCAAAATGGTTTAATATGGTTTATGTTATATTAAAAGAAGATATAATACG
This sequence comes from Elaeis oleifera, assembly GCA_000441515.1. Classification (NCBI taxonomy): domain Eukaryota; kingdom Viridiplantae; phylum Streptophyta; class Magnoliopsida; order Arecales; family Arecaceae; genus Elaeis; species Elaeis oleifera. The sequence goes on from KE504642.1 coordinate 2,758,300, forward strand.
TTTGAGTGACGTGAATGCAGAATTTTACTTATGGGAAGTTTAAAAGGTAAGTGGTACTTTTTGATAGGATAAACATAGAAATTGCTTTACTACATCTTTTCATTCTTATTTATAGTAATAATGTTTGAAAGGTTTTAAAAAAAAATTGTGAAGAAGTATGTTTCCATGTGTGTTTTGAGCCTGAAACCATCTGTTTCCTTAGTTGTTAGATAGAATGACCATTCACTGGGACATAAGTCTCATCACTCCACTTATTTTTGCAAGTTTGAGGTATACTAGAGCATGTTAGAGGATCATAATGCATCATCAGCATTCAGCACTAGTTGAGGTTGGGCCACTTTAGCTCGGAGAAGTACTTTTGGGATTGTCAACATGTATAGAGTGTTGCATGTACCTTGTAAAGACTTAATGTATAATACTTGGAAGTTGAATATAAGATGTTCTGAATGATATTGAGCAAAGTGTTATGCATGTCTGTGAGATAAATAAGATTATAGGTTTTTTCTACGGATTGAAATATAATGATCTGAATTACAGCAAGCTATGCCAGACGACTCGGGTTTACTAGTAGCTTGTGATCCCAGGCACAAGCTGCTGGTAAAATTCTGCTCGGTTGTCATACCCTTGCTCGGTCTAGGGGGAGGGGTGTGACATATATATTATTGGACGATTGGATCATATGGTTTATTCTGACAATATTAGATTCCAATGAAGTTTAATCAGTCATCATGGTCACATGTAAAATATAATATCAGACTCAAAGATACATGTAGACCCCTAGTCTTGCAGTATGTGAATAGACTCATTTTAATTATCAATGATAATATAAATAAACCCCTGATTAGACAGCATATGTGGCTCATCTAATTATCTAAATTATTAATGATGATATGATTGGACCTCTGGCAAACTAGTATTACAAGACCTCAAAGATATTCATGGCCACATCTTCTCTAACAATGAGGATATATGCGGTGTCATCTGGTTTGAACTCTTCTCAAAGTTAAATATTCTGATAATTTCCCAGTATCTCATTTGTTGACAAAATATTTGATAAAAAATATTTCAAAGAACCAGAACTTGAGTTTCTAATATAAATTTGTCATCTTTTACATTTTAAATGTCATTTGTTTTCATTGGACTTTTAAAATTCCTATATCCATGTTTAAATCAATGATCTGTGTAACTTACTTTATCTATCATACAATCTTTTTAGAGCGATTGGTTGTGGATATAGTGGATCCTTTCAAAAAGAAAGAAAAGTCAATGTTTCAAAGTTGCTTTAGGATCAACTGACTATTGAAGCAATCAGGCGACATGGGCAACATGGTAGTCCATGGTTTATTACCTTTCTTAAAGGTATAGTTCAAGTGAAATAGGATATAGTTTACTAAACTTTGTAATATTCTTAGTTGTTTCTCTGTTTAAACATATGGTTTGTGAAGAATGCTGTCACGTATTTGATTATCTACCTATGTCACACCTCAGGACCTGAATAATTTGTGTCTCGAAGCATAACATATTGAATCAGAAACATACTCGATTATGATATGGCCAAGCAAATTTGGTTATTTCCTGCTACATAGATTTTGACTTATATGTACTGATAGTAATAACCAACAGTTGCTAATGCACTATGCATCAGAATCATTACAAAATAGTCAAGAGAAGTCCAATTTCTCTAAATAATACCGTCATACAGATGTGATGGAAAAGGAATTAATTATGTTCTGGCTAAATTCATAGAGTAGAACACAGAACTGAACATTGCAGAAAGGTAACAAACTTACAGCTAGAACAAGAAAGGGAATCACTTCCATTATAATTAGTGTTGACTTAACTCCAATGGCACTAAAGAATCCAATTGATCCAAGAACAGAAAGCATAACAAGGACAACTCCTGACAGGCCGAGTAATACCTGGAATACAGCATAACAATTAGCCAAAAATGCATACAAGATAAAAGGACATGATAACAAAACATCAAGTAGAAACTGTTATTATGGCAAAGAATGTAAGTTCATAACAAAAATTACATTACTGTGGCTGTTTCCATTTCCATAGGGAAGATTTTATGCAAAAGGCATTCTCAAACAACTTAGCCTTAGAACATGACCTCTACCAATGTTCAAGCTTAAGATGAAGATATTGCTTCAATAATGCAAGCTTGGTTCATGCAACATTTGTTTTGCCCATAGAAAGTAACCATATTGCTCGGTCCAGGAGCAGCTATAACATGTAGACCAAACGGAGACATGACAAATTATAAGATTATAATCCTTATGTATAAAATGAAGCCAACATGTGTCAACAAACAGTACAGTGTTGCACATAATACTAATCATAATCAACACCAGCATGTCATAAGAGTCAAACCACATTAAGCCAACCAAATCTAAGAAGGAAAGAATGCATGGAGTTGCAGATAGTACCAATCATAAACAACAACAGCATGTCAGAAGGGTCATACACCACATTATGCCAACCAAATGTAAGAAGGAAAGCATGAGTGAAGTATCTATGAGTGCCATCCCAGTTCACAAAGGACCAACCTTAAATAACAGGGATAAGTACCTATCCATACTAGTATGCCTCCATAGGATGAAAATGTAAAATCCAATACTAGTATATGGTGAATAGGTGTGAACTGACATAGTAAGTATAATGATCATTTTGCATTATCATACGATGCCTCTATAGCTGTCCTTCTATGTATTGACTAGTATACATTAGTATGCATTGGTAGTCATATTCTTTTTTCCAACTAACCGTGCAAATATCAACATGGAAATACACGAAATATTTGAGTAAAGTAGGCAACTGGCAAAATCGTATACTTACATGGCGCTCCAGTCATTTGAATATTAAGAAGATAATAGGTCATTGCCTCATCCCTTGTTTAAAATGAACAGGAGTGATCCCCTCTCAGCCTCTCTCCCCTCCCTCTCCCTCTCTCTCCCTCCCTTCCTCCCTCCCTTCCACTCTCTTCCTCTCTCCTCTCTCTCCTCCTCCCTCTCCAACTCTCCTTGTGACAGTATACCCTGAAATGGCACAATACAAACCCAAACTATGCCAATCCGGTCATTGGTCAGTACCCCATCCGGTACCGATCCAACAAACCTTGGTTGAACACCTCTCTCACTCACACTCCCTCCCTCTCCCTCTCTCTTTTCCTCCCTCTCCTTCTCCCTCTCCCCTTCCTCTCTCTTCTTCCTCCTCTCCTTTCCTCTCTTCCTCCTCCCCTACTCCCTCTCCCTTTTTTGATATACCACAGTACAGCACAGTATAGACCTATACCATACTGAACTGATCTCCGGTCGGTACAAACCTCGGTACCGATTCGGCATACCTTGCACACATGTTGTAGAATTATCATGAATTTTGAAATTTGATATCTGCGATCAAATATTTGAATAGAAGTATAATTTTGAATATGAAAATTATTTTGCAAACTTTACCATGGTAAAAATGTATAATCTCATCATGTGGGTACAAACTTTGGAAACAATAAATTATTTCATTATATGGATTTGTTGAGTTAAATTTGTTTAGTACTTACCTAATCCTACTACTTAACATGACAATGTCAAGCTTATTGTCCTTGCTTTCCTTGACTTAAGGATTTACAAGATAAGATCTCTTGGGAGTGCAAATGGAGGCAATGCCGACACCACAGTTTAAAATAGATCCATTTACAGTATATCAAAGTTACTTGAGAACATGGTATCAAACCGGGCCAAACCATCCTGTTCACCCTATATTGAGTCGTACTAGCACGAGGCAGGTCAGTTCAGCCATTTTTCTTGAGAAGCACCCAAAACTTCTCCGAATCACTCGATTCGGCCCATTTTTCTGAAAAACACCCACAACTGCTCTAAACCAAGCAGTTGGAGCAGTAGCAAGCCAAACTGCCCAATTCGTGGTGGCTTAGCCCTCATCACTCTTATTTGAGTGATGGAAGGCCTGATAAGGCTCAGGAAGCCTTCTCAAGCTGTTCTTTCTCCCATTTCTCTCAAACTCATCCTCCCCCCTCAAGCCAAAAACAACGAGAAATCGACCTCAAAAGCTAGATTCAAGGACCTCTATTCCTTTTTTTTTCAACATAGGATATTTGCAAAATTAGAAAACAATGGAAGATCATGCCAAAATTTTCGATTTTGGCATGATTTTATGATATGTTATAGATCATGAATGATCTACACAATAACACTAAAATCATTAATTTTATTAAGTATATAATTTTTAACTAAATTATATTTTTGGATTAAAAATATTTTAAAAATAAAATTCAAAAATAACTATAAACTAGAATATTGTTTAGGGCTGTCAAGCTACTCTCAACTTAAATTTGATAAAGATTTATGGAAGTTTTGATGCATCATGTGCATAGTGGCCTTGGCCCAAGTTCCAATAAAATTGAGAATAAGTAGCTTTTGGTACATGCCTGAGGGCACAGAAAAAATATATATAGCATTAATGGTAGGGTTCTATATGGATCTGAGCTCAAATTAATTTTTAAATTTTTAGATTTAAAAATATTTTTAATTTAAAATAATAAAAGTATAAAATTAACACAAAATTTAGTACTACATATTAGATAATTTAGAAATATTTTTTGAAGTACAAAACATATTTTTTGAATTTATGATATTTAAAATTATTTCTAATTGAAAATTTAAAATTAGGATAATTATGAAAATTAGAACTATGTATTATATAATTCATAAGTATTTACTGAAGTAGAGAATATTTTTCTTAGGATAACGATATTTATTAGTTTTATAGTTACTAAACTGATGCGCTCGATAAACCTACAGAAATGGATCTATCGAAGAAAAAGGACCCAGAGCATGACATTGGTTGGGATCATGGGCAAATACACTTGGGTCGGCACCACTAAAAATACAATTGGTGCAACACAATTTAAGATAGAAAAGATAACTAGGTTGAAGCAGTGCTTGATTGGTAGTTACCTTTCATAAATACCCATGGGATGTCCGGGAGCTGATGAAGAAGCATTTTGAGAATTTTAGAGTTGTGAAGGAAAGAATTTTGAAGGAGAATGTGAAGGTGACCACCAAGCCATAAAGCCACCTTTCTATCACTCCAAAGACTCAAAGGAGGTCTTTGCTCTAGATGACAAGGAGGCATAAATCCAAGCTACCATTCAAACAAGCCTGGATGATCAGTGGCAGCTGAGTAAGGTGGCCAAGCATAGGGCCTGATTGGGATGTCACACTATAACTTCGGATTAGGTTTTCCAACCGAACGGGGGGGGGGGGGGGAGTTTGAGTTCAGAAGAACCTTCTTAGTTAGAGAAGCCATCAATAGAGATGGTGGCCATATTGCATCTATAATGGGGCTTTTGTAGTAGTTAGTGCTCTAGAGAGATTCCACTAGAAGCAACCATCCATAACTTGGATCCACATGCCTTCCCAGCAAGGATTCAAATTTCAAAGCAATAGAGGATTGATAGAATGTTGAAAAAGATAAGAAGGATATGTAGTAAGTATTGGATCTTTGTTCACTTCAATCACATCCTACTGAATGTGGCATGCAGCACATATAATTGCTTTACCATTTCATCTATAGAGGTCACCCGCCTAAGTGTAGATCCTCCAGAACCAAAGGATATAGACAATGAGCTTCTTGATAGCAACAAAGATGAGCTATAGAAACGGATTGCATCCTATCAAAGCGAGTGGCCCACATATAGAGTGATAGCGATATGTGATGGTTGGACCGATCCTATCAAGAGAAGCATCAACTTCCTGACAGACTGTGATAAGAAAATATTTTTCTAGAAGTCGGTTGACACTTTGGATCAGATGCACAATGCCATGTACATCCTCAGATTAATAGAGAAGGTGATTGATCAAGTAGGAGAGCAAATGTCATAAAGCTCATCACTGATAATGGACCATAATAAAAGGCTATAGGGGAGATCTTGATGGAGCAGTGACTGCATATTTTCTAAATCTCATATGTTGCACATTATATCGATCTCATGTTGATAGATATTGGGAGGCTTTGTAGGGTGCAGCAGGCAGTGGAGTCAACCCAGACTATCACTAGATTCATCTACAACCATGCATGGATCCTGTCAATGATGCAAAGATACACATGGAGAGAGATCTTGAGATCAAGTGTCATATGGTTCGCTATGAACTACATAGCACTAGATAACCTCCTTGACAAGAAAGCAGGCAGGCCTCGTCAAATGTTTGTCAGTGCCGACTGGTAAGAGAGTAGATATGCAAGGGCCAGAACTAAAGGGAGTACTACTAAAAACTTAATTACGAGGAAGACATTCTAGCAGTGGATTGAGAAAGTAGTAAAGGTTATCTGTTACAGGACAGAATATTAGCCATTCAAGCCATGTTGAAGATAGTGATGAGCTGGCACCACCAAGACCATTGAGGGTATATTTCCGCAGAAGGAAAGGCAATTGTGATGATGGGTAGAATCAATCAAGGAAATAATTGACAGAATCAATCAAGAGAACTATGGAATTGATAGCTAAATAAAGAATGGAAGACAATTTCTAGTTTCCAAAGGAGGAGCAATTTAGAGACTATAAATATCTATAATGATTTAGTAGCAGGGTATCACCTTCATTTCTTTTAGTCTCTGCCATAGGCTGGCCAGTGTTACTGGTTCGGGAGAATTTTCTCCTTGGTTGTTCCCCTTGTTCTTCCATTACTATTATCCGTATTAGCTCTCCTTATCAATAAAGCCATCCATTTTACTCTAACAAAAGAGGTCCGACCTGCCATTCCAGTGTCACCTTCAACTGTTCATGCCCCGGACTCGTATGGAGGCTCGAGTAGAGTTGTTAGAGAAATCGATGGCGTCGCTCACTGCTCAATTGGAGTTGCAGCGTTCCAGTTTGCAGTCCGAAATTGCCCAAACTTGTACACAGCTCCAATAGATAATTGACGACCGCCTTGCTCGTATGGAGGAGATGATTGCGGGCATGGCCGCTTTTGGGAAGGTAAGGCCGTTATTGCAGAACCTGCTACCGCTGCCCCAATATCTTCTTTGTCCACATCAACAGGCACTGTTTCTTCGACGCAGCTCACAGAGGAGGTAACATTGGGCTTACCTCAGAAGGTGGAAATTCCAAGCTTCGATGGAGGGAACCCTATCGGCTGGATTGCGCGTGCCGAGAAATACTTTGAATTGCACAGCACCCCCGAGGCACAAAAGGTATCCCTAGTGATGATCTGTATGGAGGCCTCTGCCCTCCATTGGGTTCGTTGGCTCCACTTGAGCAACCCCACCATGTCTTGGCAAATGTTGGCTTCGGAATTGATTGAAAGGTATGATGGTTGGCAGTCCAAAACCGTATGAGCGATTGGCAGCTGTGCGGCAATGGTCCGATGTTGATTCTTACATTGACGAGTTTATCAAGCTTACCACGTAGGTGCCCGGGATGAGCAAACTCCAATCTCTTGGCTACTTCATGATGGTCCACATGAGGAGATTCGGGCTAGAGTGCGGACTCTTGAGCCATTCAACATTAACCGAGCCATGCAACTTGCTCGTAACATTGAGGCCGAATTGCAAGTGACCACCCAACCCAGAAGTTTCCGCAATTTTGGACCGTGCCCTGTTGGCAGCAGTGCTACCCATGCCAAAGCTGAGAATTGGAGGCCACAGCATTTGTCGTGGACGCTGTCTCAGTCGGGACAGCACACAGGAGGCAGCAATAATGCAGCCAGCTGCAGATAAACCAATAGAACATGCTCCACAGTGATTTTCAGCACTACCAAAGGGGCCCATGCCCAGTTCGACACCTTCCCAAATCAGGGGCAAGGGTACCCGAAAGATGACTCACCAGGAGTACTTGGACTTGTGCGCGAAAGCGCTGTGTTTCCACTGGAAACAACCCTATCATCCCCTGCGCGAATGCCCTAACAAGGAGCTCCGGGCCATCATTGTCAGCAAGGATGATGATCATATTGGCATTGAGGATTTTGATGCTTTAGTTATGGAAGAGTCGGAACCACAGGATGGAGGAGTGCCAGACACCCAATTGACAATGTTAGATCTGCCTTTATATTCTGTGGTGGGATTTCTGGTCCCCACACTATGAAATTGCGTGGGTGGTGGCAGGTAACGAGGTGGTTATTCTTATTGATAGTGGAGCTTCCCATAATTTTGTCTCCAGTGCTCTTGTGCAGCATTTGCAGCTTCCCACTAGCGCCACACATACTTTCGGAGTATGCCTTGGAGATGGACACCGAGTAACCTCTTCTAGCATTTGCAAGCACCTACAGATTCAGTTGGGACCTTACGACATTCATGCAGACTGCTTTGTCTTCTATTTGGGTGGTGTGGACCTTATCCTCGAGGTCGCTTGGCTCGCCACATTGGGAGATATTAAATTCAATTGGAGCAAGATGACTATGGGCTTTGGTTGGAACGGCCAAACTCAAGGGAGACCTGTCCCTTTGCCTCACTTCAGTGGGCTTGCGGTCATTCTGGCGCACTACCAAGGTGGACCTTTGGGCAATTTTGTGGCATATCACACCTCCAACAGATGCGGACACCGATGAGGCAGATTTGACAGCCACAGAGTAGCTTGCACTACAGAAGCTCCAGTAGGAATTTGGTGAGGTGTTTGGTGAACCGACCGGACTACCGCCCCAGAGATCTTCAGACCATAGAATTGAGCTACAACCTCGAGCTGGACCAGTCTCGGTTCATCCTTATAGGTACGGGCATGTCCAAAAAGACGAGATTGAGCACTTGGTGACTGAGATGCTGACGGTAGGGATTATACAGCATAGTTCGAGCCCATGTTCTAGCCCTATCCTCGTTTGAAAGAAGATGGCAGTTGGCGATGCTACATGGACTATAGGGAGCCGAATTGAGCAACTATTCCTGATAAATACCCGATCCCGGCAATACAAGAAATGTTAGATGAATTGGCTGGCGCACATTATTCTCCAAGATTGATCTGCACACGGGATACCATCAAATTAGGGTGATACCATCTGACATCCACCAGACAGCATTCCGCACCCACAGTGGCCATTAAGAATTTTGATCATGCCTTTTGGCCTTACCAATGCCCAACAACATTCTAGGCTACCATGAATGATATCTTCTGATCGTATCTCTGCAAATTTGTCTTAGTATTTTTAATGACATCTTGGTTTATAGTGCCAGTTGGCACGAGCAATTGAGACATCTACGTTGTGTTACAGGTCTTAAAAGACAACAAATTCAAAGCCAATATGAAAAAGTGCCAGTTGGGCCGACGATCAGTGGAGTATCTGGGCCATATTATCTCAACTGCCGGTGTAGCCATGGATCCGACAAAGATTTTTGCTGTCATGCATTGGCCTCACCCAACTTCCGTTCGGACAGTTCGGAGATTTCTTGGCCTCACAGGCCATTATAGGAGGTTCATCAAGCACTATGGGATGATTGCTCGACCCCTCACCACCCTACTGAAGAAGGATGTCCGAGACTCATTCACTTGGCCTCCTAAGGCACAGTAAGCATTCGAGACCTTACAGCAGGCATTGATTTCGGCATCGATGCTTGTTATGCTGGATTTCTCTAAAAAATTTGTTATGGAATACGATGTGTCAGGTACTGGTGTTGGCACGATGTTGATGTAGGAAGGTCGGCCAGTTGCCTTTTTCAGTAAAGCCCTATCACCTCGCTCTCTGTCCAAGTCTACATACAAGGAGTTGATGGCTTTCGTCATGGCTATGCAGCAGTGGCATCCTTACCTAATCGACCAGTGTTTTGCGGTATGCACAGATCACAAGAGCCTGAAGCATCTCTTTCAGAAGATTGTCACCCCGACGCAACAGCATTGGGTAGTCAAACTCTTAGGCTATGAATTCGATGTGGTTTACAAGCCTGGACCGACCAACAATGCAGCAGATTCACTTTCCCGGAGGGAGGATGATGGGGAATTGCAGGCCATCAGCGGACCCTTTTGGTTGGATCTTTCCACCTTGCATGATGAAGTCCAACGAGATCCCGAGTTGCAGGCTATTGTGTCACAGCTTCAGCAATCACCTACGGCTCATCCACCTTATAGTTTGGTACAAGGGCGACTATTCTTTCGTGGGAGACTCGTTATTCCCACCAACTCATCATGGATTCCTAAGCTGATCACTAAGTTTCACTCCATTCCATCCGACGGACATTCAGGCGCTTACAGGACATATCGCCGCATAGCAGTGAATTTATATTGGAAAGGAATGATGCGGACGATCAAGAATTTTGTGGCTTCCTGTTTGGTTTGCCAACATATGAAGTATGAGGCTACTTCTCCGACGGGCCTTCGGCAACCTTTGCCGATTCCTACAGCCATCTGAGAGGATGTGTCCATGGACTTTATCACCTGTCTTCCAACATCTCAAGGATTTGAATGCATTTTTGTGGTGGTCGATAGATTCACCAAATATGGTCACTTCTTGGCACTGAGGCATCCTTGCACGGCCCGAATGGTTGCTAAGCTTTTTAGCAAAGAGATCATCCATTTGCATGGCACGTTGAAGTCTATCGTGAGTGACCGCGACCCGATTTTCATGAGTTCCTTTTGGCAGGAGACATTTAAGTTGCTGGGGACCACATTCAAGATGAGCTCGGCTTACCATCCTGAAACTGACGGATAGACGGAGGTGCTAAATCGCAGCTTGAAAACTTATCTCCATTGTTTTGCTTCGGAACAACCCCGTTCGTGGGCCAAATGGTTGCATTGGGCTGAATATTGGTACAACACTTCGTTCCACACCTCCGCTAGAGGCGGTATATGGTCGTCCCCCACCGGTGTTGCAACATTTCTTACCTGGGGAATGCCGAGTAGATGCAGTGTCACAGAGCCCTTTGGATCGTGATGAGATCTTAAGGCAGCTTCGGTACAATTTGGAGCGCACCCAGCAACGGATGGCCAAGAGTGTGAACAATCACCAGCACGAAAATCATTTGCGATGGGCGATAAGGTTTTTCTCAAGCTTCGCCCATATCGACAACAGTCGGTCGCCCACCGAGTCCACCCAAAATTGGCTGCACATTATTATGATTTCTTTGAAATCATCAAACGGATTGGTGCTGTCGCCTATAAACTTTGCCTACCTACGGATTGTTGGGTGCACTCGGTCTTCCACGTCTCGCAGCTCAAACATGTTGTTGGCAACCATCCAGTAGAGACCGCGCTACTAGATACTCTTGCGGCTTTTGAGGAATCCCCCTATGAATCGGAAGCCATTCTATCAGATAGGCTTATCGTGCAGGATGGCCACTCCATTCCACAACTCTTATTGCAATGGAAGGGTCGTTCAGTTGAAGAAGCATCGTGGGTGGACCACGATGAGACTGCCAGCCAATTTCCCTCTTTCAGCCTTAGGGACAAGGCTAGTGTTTCAAAAGGAGGCAAAGTTACGAGACAGAATATTAGCCATGCAAGCCATGTTGAAGATAGTGATGAGCTGGCGCCACCAAGATCTTTGAGGGTATATTCCGAAAAAGGAAGGCAATTGTGATGATGGGCAGAATCAATCAAGGGAATGATTGATGGAATCAATCAAGAGAATTATGGGATTGATGGCTAAATAAAGAGTGGAAGACAATTCTAGTTTCCAAAGGAGAAGCAATTTAGAGACTATAAATACATGTAATGATTTAGTAGCAGGGTATCACCTTCATTTTTTTAGTCTCTACCATAGGCTGGCCAGTGTTACTGGTTTAGGAGAATTTTCTCCTTGGTTGTTCTGCTTGTTCCTCCATTACTATTATTCGTATTAGCTCTCCTTATCAATAAAGTCATCCATTTTACTCTAACATTATCAAGCTGCTATATAAGGTGCTTTGGGCCATGGACAGTGAAAGATACCTCCAGAGGAGCTTCTTATATCACATTATAGAGAAGGCAAAGAATTAGATGAGGAAGATCCAAAACATGCCTAGTAGTACATCAAGATCATTGAACAATGGTGGGACCACTAGATGGTAGAGACTTGCATCTAGCAAATAAGCAAGAAATCAAGAATTCTCTAAAAATTTGACTACTCTTATGCTATACAATTTACTTAAATAATTACAAAATTTATCTACAACTTACTCCCTAAAGTCGTGCTTCCAGTATATTGTACCTAAGATAGACATGGATGAGCTTCTGACCATCCTATGTAACATAATATACAAAATGGAGCCCAATCTAGAAGTTGCAGGCTTGCAGCTGTCTGGAAAGGTAAGTTAGTTTAAGCAATATATTTTGTTAACTTACCTCTATCTTCAATTAGTAACATATTATAACGAGTATATTTTTCACAACTGAAAACATATAAAGGCACGGAAAGCTTTGGAGGCTCGATGTTGTCATAAGCAAAAGAAAGATAAATCCAAATAGATTAGATATCAACATCGACAACTCTTTATGTTACATAGCTACTAATATGGTACAATCTTACATATAATTTTGCTTAATACTTTTGCAGCTGAACGGTGGATTTATTTTGGTTGTTGGCAACAAATCTGAAGTTCTGAATTGAGTTACTATCCAGATCCTCTCCCAGATGGTCTCCTTGAGTGGCTATGAGTGCAACTAATTGACCTTCATCCTCATCTGCAACATACAAAGGAACTGTTTGATATAGAGGTGCCTCAACCAAGGAAGACGGAACCAAAATCGAGACTTATGCCGGCGAGCCAGCAGTACGAGTTGGTATAGGTCCATACCAAACTGGACCGGCACGAAGCAACATCAAAGAGAACGGAACTAGGGAAGAGAAAAAAAAAGAGTGGGAGAGATAGAGAGGGGGGAGTTAAGCTAAAGTACATGGATCCAACAATAGATACTTTTATTCATAATGATGATGAGTCGATAATCAAACAGCTTGTGGGCTAGCAGCAGGAGCCGGAGCTTAATGAGCTAAGATCGCCTCCACGACTAGTCAGTTTTGTAGCTAGCGAGGCTAGGATGGATACTCAGCGATGGGCAGATAGTAACATTCGATGTAGGCTTTTAACTGCTCAGCCATAGCTAGACGGGTCATTAGGGAGTCATTCATCATGTGACTCCATGTCCAAGACATCCTCCTAGAGCTTTGACAAAAAGATGCTTAGACGAGGCCAACATGCTATCCAATCATCTCAGACAGTAGAACGACATCCATCCCAGTATAGCCAACAAGAGAGGAGCACGAGGGAAGGCAAGCAGCTACTCAATGCAAAGACAAGAAAAGGAAAGATAGTTGCAGCCCCATCCCACACCGCATACCGCATCGATCTCATACCGATACATTATCTCGTACCGTAATGATACTCGATTTGCTATTTAATACCATACCAAACCATATACTGACACCACCATTCGTCGAACCATCCCGAATCGAATGGTTCCAGACGTTCTGAGCCATACTGGCAGCAAACTGGGATGGTTCGAATGGATAAATCGAAACACCCGATGAGGGAGAGAAAAAGAGAGAAAAAGAGAAGAACGGAGAGAGAGAAAGAAGGGAGGGAAGAAGGGTTGTCAGAGGCCGGCGGTGGCCCACCGAGGCTGCCAAAAGGCCGCAGCTGGGTATCGCCCGATAGGGCATTTAAACGATATAAAAAGAAAGACAGAAGAGGAAAGACAGCACTGGAGGGATGTGCAGCCAATGGAGAGGCCATCAGAGGATGCCGGGTAGTCGCTGTGGCCGTCGAACGACGTAATCGATGCCTACGGTGCCGCGGATGTGAAAGAGGGGCGTGCCCCTATTTCATGGTTTTTTTAAAATCGGGATTACGTTGAAGCCATCCCATTGCCGACTTCACTTAAAGATTTTTTTTAAAAAAAAATCAGAATTATGTTGAAGCTGTCAATGGGTTTGCCGGCTTCACTTTAAAAAAATCTTTAAGTGAAGCCAGCAACGAGACGTAATCCCGTTTTTAAAAAAAAACCGGTGAAATAGGGGCATGCCCCTGTTTCATGCCTGCAGTGCCACAGGCATCGACTACGCCATTCGACGGCCACGACGGCTAGCCAATGGCGCTCCGACGGCCTCTCCAGCGGCTTCTCCTCCTCCTTTTCTTCTTTCCTCTTCTATCTATCTGTCTCTCTCTCTCTTTTCCTACTCCCGGTTCCCTTCTCCCCTGCATCGGTTCATGCCGATCCAGTACGGACCCATATCGGCTCATATTACCAACCGACCGGCATGGATATCGGTTCCAGCTTCCTTGACTGACACTGTTATCTAGTCCTAAGATGGTGAACCTTGACAATACTGCTAGAGTGATGGATTGATGCACCTCTTGATTATGCAAATGATCCAGATATTTATAAGCAACATCAGCACTCGACAAAATTATAGATCTCAATATGTATACTTTAAATACATGCAATTAATTGAATAATTTATTTTTGTATCATTATAGATCTTTTTAATTTAAAGCCAATGGCATATTGATGTAGAAAGATCACTCAAAAATATTAATAAGGATGATTTAATATGTTACAGTTAAATCATCCCTACAGATCATGAAACCTTTCACAAATCTACCACCACCACCATTAGATTCAACCTTTCAAGGCCTAGGATCCACATAGGGCATCTTTTGTTTTATTCTCATAATGTCATGTTAACATAGAAAGGTCGCTAAAAACATCGAAAAGCATCATTAATGGTGTACCGGAGTGATAGAAACATCAAATTACATCAACAAACATCAAATTGGACTTAAAATTATTCAAGAACCGAAAAAAGATTAGAGATCTTGAGATCCAAAAAAATTGAAAAACCAAAAAAATGGCATGACGGTTTAGAACCGGCACACCTTGTTGTACCCTATATTGGTACGATATCGAACCAATAACATACCAAGCTGATAGCCAACTGGCATGGATCCCAGTACCAATTCGATGAACCTTGCTTGAGAACTATGTATAAATATGAGTACTTTGTCATGCTTCCGATCTGAGATCACGAGCTAAGGGTAGTGACAACCGCGCATACTCATGGAGAACTCTCCCTACAAGCATGCAAAGCATCTTCTCATGATATCATAGAGCAAACAATGGAATAAATTCAATTAACAAATCCATATTTAAATAACAAAAATCCAAACTTTAGTATCTCATAAAATCCAACAACTTTCTAGAGATCATACATCAAACTTTAGGGAACCCTAATCTAGAACGAAGAAAGATCAAACTTTGCTTCTAATCACTCTCTCAAAACACATTCCTATGCTATATTAGCTCTCAAGATGTATAAAAAAAGTAAAATATGGAATAATAAACTCGACAGTCCAATAAGCAATAAACATTTTAGCTAAATAATTCTAGCAATAATAGTATACTAAAATAAGTATATAAGGTACATCAATTCAAAAATTCAATTCAAAATGTACAGCACTAATCAAAATAAGAAATTCAAATTTTTTTAAATTCAAATTCCAATCATAACTCAATTTCTTTCAAAACATCACGTTCATCTCAACGGCCATGAACTAAATCAAAGTATCACTGCATAACCCTCAATGGCAAGGAATCAACATACCAGCGCACAACCCCACTAGTAGGGTATTAAACTACCAGCATTTGACTGCCTCACTGGTAAGGTATTGAATCACTAGCACATAAGCCCCACCATTAGAGTATCGAAATATCAGCATTTAATTGCCCTACCGGCATGGTGTCAAAAAACCCAACATTTATTGCCCCACTAATGGGTATCGAAGCACCAGCATTTAACCCCCACTGGCAGAGTTCAATACATAGTCAGACTGCGAGTCAAAATCCATCTCAACCCAAGCACATTTTCAAAGACATATTTCATATTCCAAATCAAAAAGTTCATAAACCATGCGATATCAAAATCAATCAGCATAATCCATATCAAATTCAATCTATTCGATCATAAATCATTTAACATTTCAGAAAAGAGCATACTCAATAATTCAAAATGCCATGCATCGAATTCATAAATCATAAATAATTCGATACATAAATATTTATAATTTGTCAATAAATCTAGAAAAAGTGAAGTACTACTTATGTCATATGTACTCCGATAAATCCAAATAATTCTAGATTTTTTTCAAAATCTTCAATTAATAGATCATATTACAAATTCCACTACTGCATATCTTGTGAAAACTACATCCTTATACAGGATCAAGTCCAATAATTAGAAAGGATATAGATAATTAACAAAGATAGGATTGATGAATAATCGCATCCAATAGTCTAGACCGGTCCAGTCATGATAAATTTATTCGATCAAGATCAGATTAGAACACAACTAGCTCCATAAAGATAAAAGGGATAAAATCTAGTGGTATCTAACAAGAGCTAAGCAGTAGTGACCAACATCTCGGTCAGTCAGATCAGGATAATTTTATCAAATCATAATTGAACTAGTGTACCAAATATATAAATGGTTCAATAGAAATCATGGATGATCAAATATAGGAGTATCTGATCTAGACACACTGCCCGACGATCATATGCCAGGATCAATTCACTAGGGTTGATCAAACTCATTGAAAGAAAGCCCTTTACTAGATCAATCCTAGAGAGAAACTTCATAGAGAAATAATTTTAGAGAGAGAAAGTTATAGAGAGAAACTAGAGAGAGAAAGTGGGGTAAGAGGGGAGATGGAACAACGAGAAACATTTTGTTTTCTTTTTCTCTTATTTTTCCTTTTCTTATTCCCTCCTTGGTGAAACAAGGGACTCATTTCCCTTCTTTCCCCAATATAGAGGGCACGACCAACGTGGCTATGCCCGACGGTGGCTGGGGCCACGATAGCACAGCCAGTGGTCCCCCTCCTGACGATTAGTGGTGACGAATGACACCAGAAAATCCAAAAAAAAAGAAAATAAGAGACTCAAAGACTCATTTTCTAAAAAATTTCAGCAATAGCTGGCCAAAAATCATGGCTTAGAGCTTAAGGAGAGTATGGAGAAGAATAAATCAAAGGATTTGGGCCTTATCTTATTTTCTAATGATGATTGGATGCAATGGTGGAGGAAACTATCCGTGATGGAGCTCGACAAATTGGTGATGAAATCCCATGAACTCCAGCATGGATCAAAGGGGGAGGTTGGGGGGCTTTTAAATAAAGTATGGGGAGGCCGAATCCCACTAAGAGTTAGCTTCCCTCCAGTAAATCAGAGGAAGAAGACTCCGATCAGGAGTCTTCTTCACAATTGTCTCTTTTTTCCTGATGCTTTAAAAATCATGCAACTCCTTTAGGTTGTTTTGAGCTAGCTGGGCTGGTCAAGTGGAATAGGCCCAGTTGTTCTGGGTTGGTTTATCACATACTTGTAGCTCAAAGTTGTAAATTTGGTGAATTACTCGATTTATCGCTTTTTTGGTGATCTGTCTGAATATGTCAAATATTTTAGTCTAGAAGTTTGGTGGTTTTGATATTTACCACTGCTTGTGTATGAATTACATTATTATCAAATTATCTTAAATTAACTAATAGTTTGAAATCCTTGCATACTTAGAGGGTTAATCCCCTATGAGTAGCAGTGGTTGCCATGCTCCAAAATTCTAATTTTTAGATTGGGGGCATGATAGCAGCTAATACCTCAAATATTCCAATTATTTTTGGGAAAGTATGTGGTTAATAGGCGTCTAATTTTTTGTCAAGAGCCCTAGTACTTGTTCTAAGATATCCACATAAAGAAGGTTCAGATGAAAAGAAGAAGGAAACATCTTTCTTGCTTATTTTGCTTCTTTCCCCAAAAGTCCTATTAGTTGTTTTGGAATCCAAATGGGTGAAGGAAATCTTGAGTCCCCAAGGAAATATTTAATTGTAAAAGAAAAAATGGATAGGCTTGCAAACACTGCAAATTTCCTTTCTGAATTTGCTAAAATGATCGGGTGATGGAACAACATCATCATTATCAACAAACTTCAATTGTTCATGAATAGTCTTTATCTCTAATGAATTATTAATAACATATGTCACACTATAGTCTCGAATTGATAATTTGATATTATAACTAACTATCTAATGAATAGCCAAATGATTGATGAAATCATAGTTGTCAATCTATCACTCCATTTTTACAGCGTCATAGTAGTTCAAAACTTCAAATAAATACTGCTTGATGCCAAGCATACATTTTCCTGTTAAATCTTTTTACGAATTTACATTTGTATTATATGATTTTGTTATTAAGGCTTGTATATCGATCATATCTTACACGAAAATAATTTATCTTTTAAGGCAAATGTAGATGGACTTCCGTATCACCAAATGTAGTTTCTGAAATTCCAAACAACATATTTGACAAATAGCTACTGGTATTAACTTAATATGCCAACATTTGTTTCTCAATGTACACTGCATGTCCCAATTTGCTAGCAACCATAAAAATAAAAAGAAGAATGATAACAACATTATTAGAAACAAAAACAAAGAAAGAAAAAGTTAGAAGTGCAGCTAAAAGAAGAAGACAGACAAAATGAAAAAGAGAGGCCAAACAGCAAGGGTAAAACATCATGTGATAGCTGGATAATTGCCGACTCTGGTTGGTTCTGCTAGCACACAGGTTTGGCATCTCTTTTTGACCAAAGACCCAAAGTTTTTAGGGCAAACCCATTGCTGAACCTTCAAGCAAGACAGATTGACATCCCATATGGTTTAAACTTTAACTAGCCTAGCATCTTCACCATGTCTAAGTTACCCAACACCAACACAGCCCCACTAAAAAGCAAAACACAAAGCATCACACAACACAATTCCAGGTAATCCTAGAGTTGAAAGCATACCCATATTGGCTATAGTGAAATAATGAAGAAAAGAAATTATCAAGTCATCATACCTTAGATGAAACAATAAAGGAAGACATATGAGGACTATCACCCAGTGTGAAAGATATGTAAGCAAACATCACGAGATAGCTTACCTGTTTCAAATTCCGAAGTGACAAATAAGCTAACTAAATAGAAATTCACCTTCCAAAAGGGCTGCAAAATATATAATGTCAAGAAAAAGAATCAAATTGGCATTGTGCAGGAAATACTGACCACTATAGTGATTACATCAGCAGTACTTTCACTTTTGAGTTCTTCCTGGACAGAACTTTCCGATGAAAAAGAAAGTGTAAGATTTTGCAGCTGTACCATTGGTCGCAACTCTTCCTGCCATGTATGTTCCGACCATATATGGAGATTATTTTAGATGATACCATAATAGAAAGAAGGTGAACGAAAGGATAATAACTTTGGATGCAAACAGATGTAGAAATAATGTCAGCAGGTCTCTGGTAAATGGTGGGGGGGGGGGGGATATAAAAGAGACTCCATCGGTATCCATAAATCAAGTGACATATTTATTAAGTTGTTGGAGTGAATTGGACCAACAGCATGAGGCATTGTTTTATATTGCTCCAAATAGGTGCAACTGCTCAAATATAACATAGCATGTTTCTACACCCTAAACAAGCTCCGTTCAAGAAGTAAAATAATCACCTACAAATAAAAAATTTCACTGGTACTTGTTACATCATCAACTGACAACCTGCCCAACATTCTAGGTAGATCAGAAACTGTATAACGTGTGCACCAAAAGTGGCGAATGCTCATTCTCTATAATAGTACAACCCCTATAAGATAAAAGTAAAAAATTAGTGATTGAGAAAAAGTCGGCCATACATGTGAAAATCTTTTATCGCAACAACATGAACATTAGTGAGTGTACAGCCCTCCACCAAATTCTATATATTCACATATAATGATATGCCTCAACCACTTATCATCAAGCAGAAGTTACAGCCAAGCCTTATTGATAACGAAGTTCTAATTAATTTTTAGTTCTATTGGTTTCTCTTCTTTGGAGAAGATGACTAAATGATACACTAAAATGAGTATTTTCATCATAGACACATTATATAGAAGAATAGGGAAATACATGAAAACATCTGTTAGAAAATTAGAGCAAGATGGATAAATAGTGGCAGTTAGAATTAAGTATGACAAAATTCAAGAATTTGGATAATTCCTAAAGCAAACATTAAGTTCACACTGTTTTATAATACCCCAGTTCCAATCCAAGTCCCAACCAAAAGAGTGGCACGGATCCTAAAGCAACAAAAAAATTTATTAAGGTGAAGGACTCCTTCCCTTTCCCAAATTCCTTTGCTCCACTCCGATTTTCACTAGAAATCAAACACCGAAAGCCCTTCAAACCTTGATTTCCTCCTCTATTTAAAGTGATCTGGGATTTCTTCATCTCCACTATTGATCTTTGGTCTTCAAAGTCGATCAAATCCTGTCCTTTTTCTTCTTCCGAAAAACCATGGTTTCTGTTCATTGTGTTGTCAGAAATCGGGGGCATGACAATTAATATGGTATCAGAGCATAAGTGGATAAATTATGACATATAGAATTAGACATGAGTGTAGGTGGGTAGACATTAGGAACATTGGGACGATGACTTATATTGATTATAACATAATCTAAAAACTTAGATTTGACACAAGTACATTGATAGATTTGAATCCGAGTGCACAGTGAAATCATAGTGGTCTGAATTATTTTCAAGCTGATCAGAGCGGTAATTTGATTTGAAAGATGAATGATTCGATTTTGAAAATTTGAGGATGATTATATTTTGAGGTAAAGGTAATCCTGAATTTTTTAGGACTTAGCAAGAAAATTTCAAAGATGAAATTTCTTTTATAAGGGGAGAATATAATACCCCAATTCCAATCCAAGTCCCAAACCAAAAGAGTGGCACGGATCCTAAAGCAAACAAAAAATTATTAAGGCCAGCATGTGCAAGGACTCCTTCCCTTCCCCAAATTCCTTTGCTCCACTCCGATTTTCACTAGAAATCAAACACCGAAAGCCCTTCAAACCTTAATTTCCTCCTCTATTTAAAGTGATCTAGGATTTCTTCATCTCCACTGCTGATCTTTGGTCTTCAAAGTCGGTTAAATCCCATCATTTTCTTCTTCCGGAAAACCATGGTTTCTATTCATTGTGTTGCCAGAAATCAGGGCGTGACAGTCTTAGAATGAAATTATTGGCAAAAAAAGCATCCAAGCATGTGATATTAGTATCAAAAACATCATTCGCCGAACCATCCCAAACCAGACGGTCCAGGCCATGCTGAACCGTACCGACGGAAAATCGATCCAGTTTCAACGTACAAAATGGTACAGCAGCAGTCTTGGAGGAAGAGAGAAGAAAGAGAGGAAGAGAAAGAGGGGGAGAGAAGGAGAGGAAGAGGAAGAGAGGGCCTCCGATGGCCATCGAAAGCTATCGAAGGCCATTCGAGCCTGCATCGAGGGGCCTAAGGGTGGCAAAGGCCGGAGGTGGGCCTCCACCTCCACTATGAAATAGGGGTTCGCCCTTATTTCGTCTTTTTTTGGATTTTATTGCTCAAAGTCGGCAACTCTTTTTTTTTGGATTTTATCGTGCAAAGTCGGCAACCCAATTGCCGATTTTGCCTATTTTTCTTTTATCATTTCAGTTGAAGTCAGCAAGAAGTTGCCAACTTTGCACGATAAACCCAAAAAAAAGGTGAAACAAGGGTGAACCCTTATTTTGCACTGGAGGAGGGTCTCCCTCCTCCAACCTCGGCTGCCTTCAGATCCCTCGGTGCAGGCTCACCGACTGTCAAAGACGTCACGACGGCGTCGCCATCTATTTGGAGGCCTCCGAACACTCAATAAGGACCTCCCCTCTCTCTCCTTCCCTCCCTCTGCCCTTATCGAGCCTAGTAAGAGCTCGGATAGCCTCCAATGGCTGTTAAAGGCCCTTTCTTCCTCTCCCTCTCCTTCTCGCCCCCCTCTCTCTTCCTCTCTTCTTCTCTCTCTTCCCTTCTCTGCCCTATCGGTTTGGTCCGAGATGGGCCGGTATGGACCCATATCGAACCATACCGCCGGCTGGCCAGCACGAGGTCTAGTTCCAGTTCAACGGTCCTTGATCAAAAGCAATAACATCGAGTTTTCAGCAAATATTTTGAGCAAAATAACGAGAAATCAAAGCAACCACAAATAACACAATTTTACGTGCTTTGGCAAAGCCATGCAAACGTCCATGGAGCATGCACCTTCTTCACTGAGAAAATTGAGAGAAAATTCTTGCTTAGATTAATCCCAAACCCAAGCCCTATAACTCTCAACCCTCTCTCTCAACTGAAGAAGCAATATGACAGCTCACCACCTATTTTGGTGCAAATAAAATAAAATCCAAAATATACTTAGGCTATCCTATAACCATTAGATTTAACCCACTCTGACAGCTGTAATAAAAGATACAAAATAACAATCTCCACCTTAGTAATTGTTATAGCCACCTTGAAGGTCAAATCAAACTATAACATGTACTATAATTGCAATCCTACATCTAAATCCTAGATGCCCATCCCCACACTCTGGGATCCTTCATCAACCTCAATAATGTGAAAACTTGATCAAGTCCAAGCAATGCTTGAACTTGTCTCAAGTTACTGACTTTGTCAGCATATCAACTGCATTGTTAGCTGTAGGAATTTTCATCACATTTACCTTACCTTGCTTGACCCATTTGCAATCGATCACCTTTTGCCCATTTGCTCTTTCAACGAGCTCCCAAATATTATTTACGTAGAGATTCCATCACATCCACCATACTTAGCATCCATTTCTCATTATCATGGTGCCTAACTACATCATCATAATAAGATGGATATCCACAGCCTAAAACTAATGCAAAAGCAACCATGTCTTCAAAAGCATGGTTCATCAAACCATCCCGAACCAGACGATTCAAGGCATTCACATTCTGAGCCATATTGATCGCACATCGGGATGGTTCGGCCTTCTCAATCGAAACACCGGATGAGGGAGAGGGAAAGAGGAAGAGAGAGAGGGAAGGAAGAGAGAACGATGCCGTCAGAGGACTGCAGAGGCCTCCATGACTCCATGTCGCTCGATAGGATATTTAATCGAGAGAGATAGAGCAACAGGAGGGAGCGAGGGTACTGGAGGAAGGCACAACCGATAGAGAGGCCGCCAGAGGGCGCTGGGCGGCCGCTGTGGCCATTGGATGGTGGAAGAGGCACAGATGGAGCCACGACCATGAAACAGAGGCAACCGCCTTGTTCATCACTTTTTTTTAACTGACGATGAACAGTGAAGTCGGCAAACCAATTGCTGGCTTCACTATGGTCGGAGTTTTTTTAAAAACCCTATAAATAGGGCAATCACTCTTGTTTCACATCTGGAGAGCCGTAGGCTGCGATTTCGCCATCTGACGGCCATAGCAACCCACCAAAGGACCCTCTAACAGCCTCTCCACCAGCTTTCCCTCCTTTCTTTCCTCCCCCTCTCTCTATCTCTCTCTCGATCATGATTTGGCAGAAGCAGAGGCCATGGCAGCTCTCCGAGCATGCCCACGAACCACTTGTGGTCACCGCTGGTGTCTCCTCCCTCCCCTTCTCCCTCCCCTCCCCTCTCTCTCTTTTCCTCCTCCCTAGTTCCTTTCTTTGCTTCTATGTTGGTTTGCACCAGTCTGGTCCACTACGAACCCATACCGACTCATATTGCTTGTCGACTGGCATGGGTCCCAGTACCGATTCCATGGACCTTGTTCAAAACCATGCCTAACTGGTGGTTTGTGGGTTCTTTTCTCCTTTCCAATAGCTAAGCTAGTTGATTGCTGCTCCCGATCAATATTGCAAGATGACTTCACCTAAGGAGATGTCAATGCATCATCCTCCCTATCGGGTTTAGATGTCTCATCTAGCTCCACCTGGACTGAGATTTTATTTGCATAATCCTCCACTTGCTTATCAACTTCACCACTACCCACATTCAGTATATATATTTATCATCAAAGACAACATCCCTAATGACCACAATTTTTTGTTCAATTGGATCCCAAAGTTTGTAATCCTTCACACCTTGCTAGTAGCCAACAAAATACACTATCTGGGCTTCAGATCTAATTATTAGCGTGGCTAATCCTACACAAGAACATAAGTCAGACATCCAAATATACTTAAATTAGAATAATCAACTGAGTTAGCTATCCAAACTTCTTGGGTTACCTTTAAGTCAATAGTTGAAGATGGTGATCTATAAACTATGTAGCACACAATGTTAATAGCTTCAGCCCAGAATAATTTATGCAAGCCTACACAAACTCTCATAGCCCATTCTTTTCAACAAGGGTCCTATTCATTTCTTTGCAACACCATGCTATTATGACTTATGTCCTGTAGTAAAATGCCTGGCAAGCAAGACTGAACAGGTACCGGAGATGGTCCCCATCGTTGGCCGATATGGTACGGTACTGAACCGATACCGTACCGACGCATGGTAAGGCATGGTGTGTCGGCCAAACCAGCACTCCAAATCTTTTTCTCTTATTTTTTGTTTGTTTTGTTATTTCTAAGATATCTAATCAATTTTTCATTATTCTTGAATGATTTTAAGCCCAAATTGATGTTTCTTGATGTTATTCGATGTTTGTATCACTCCGATACATCCGCAATTAAGCATATAATGTGGATCTAAATCCAATATAATATTATGTCAGAGGAAACAATCTTAAGTCCTAGATATTATTGAATCCTAAAATACTCAAATCAATTTAAAATATAAAAATAAATAATCAATATATATTGAGATTTAGAATCTCGTCAAGCGTCGATGCCATTCATAGATATCTGGATCATTTATATAATCTAATGGAATATCAGCCCATCCCTCTATCCATGTAGCACTGTAGTCCTCTCTGCTCATCCCATAAGATATACATCCTGGATTGTAACTTATCCTAGATCTCTCACTAAAGCTTTAACTCTGAGAGGTGTCCTCAAGTTGATAGTATGGTTGCGAAGGGGCTCATCTGAATATACTGACAGCAAAATCCGATCCATAAGATGCTCAAAACTGTATAAGATAATAGTCACTAAAAGATGATGCCTCGGACGCACATATCCATATCTATACGGATCATAAGCTATCTGTGGCTGTAGATAAGAGGATCCAGAATATAGTAAACCTGATACATCAATAGATCCAACTCTATGTGCGAGGTCATATGCAACAGTATGATATCCTAAATGACCTCGAGGAGCTCATCGTCTATTTGAAATTGTATCCTAACGGACTCTACCAACTCATGCACCGTGATCCCTATCTTGTGTGGCATGCGTAAACTGGGACTCACCAATGAATTGAAGACCACCTTGTGGCCGTATCTCATAAATAATGGTCTCCTATCCTTCACTTCCTCCATGATTATCAGATCCATAACCATCAAAAGAACTACCATTACTGCTCTATCTGATCCTTGAATCTAAGTGAACTAGATCAACTGACCACTTCACCCTCTTCATCAGGGCTATAACTGTCTTTCCTTTTCTTTATCTCTGTATAGAGGAGCTGGCTGCCCTCTCATCATGTCTCGTAAGTCTGTTGTGGCTGATCAACTGAAAGCCTGCATGAAATATTACTGATTGCCTATTGCTCAACATCCACCCTAACCTCACTAGCTACAAAACTAGCTGGTCATGGAGGCAATCCTGACTCATCAAGCTCCAGCTCTTGCAATTGACCTATAATCCATCCGATCAGCAGATCCTCATCATCAACAAAGTCATTTACGGTGGAATCCAAATGGTTCAACTCAACTTTCTCTTAAATGCATTTTAACCTTAACCTTAGATTGTACTGAACATATACAAGATTGTTGAGGCATTTCTGTATCAGACGATTTCTCTGCTTGCTGTGGATAAGGACGAAGGTTGATCAATTGCACTCACTACCACTCAAGGAGACCATTTAGGAGATGATCCAGATGTTAAGTCGCTATAGAGTAGGAGTCGTCAATCCGAAATGGACCCACCATTTAGCTACAAAAGCATTAAGATTAAACAAATTAAAAAAAAATTATATCATATTAGACTTGTTAATAGCTATATAAGTCAAATAAGAGTTATCATTCATATATAATCAACCTAGATTTAACCTTTTTTGGCTTACGACTGCCACATCTAATCCAAAGCTACCGATGTCCTCCTTAAATATTTTTATTGTAAAAAATATATTTGTTATAATGTATTACTGGTTGAAGATATAGCTAAGTTAACAAAACCACTCAACCTACTTATATACATATAGCGGTGATTTCTGGACCGGGCTTCATCTTGTATATCACATTTCGTAGGAATGTCAAAAGCTCGTCATCTATGCCTATACCAAATACCATATACTCGAAACCTCAGGTTCAGATAGTAAGCTGCCGATAAATTTCAGAATTAATTAAGAATATTTGTACAAATACAAGAGTAATCAAATTTTTAGAGCATTCTTGATTTGCTGCTCACCTACTAGATACAAATCCCTCACCATTTGATAGTCCCATCGATGCTCAATGATTGAATGTACTCATGGGCATGTTTCAGATCTATCGACCTAATCTGATCCTTTGCCCTCTCCATGCGATACAAGAAGCCCATTTGGAGGTACCTTTCACTATCCATGGCTTGAAGCACCTCATATAAAGGCTTGAGAGCCTTCATTATATTCTTGTCCTGCTGCCACAATGTCTGTCTCATCACTAAGTTCTCCACATTGCTCACCTCAATGTCTATCCTGGCATATCTAGTCCCTTGCCACTCGAGATTGACAAACATCTGACATAGAAGCACTTTCTTGTCAATAAAGCTATCAATTTTGCTATATAATTTGTAGTAAACCATATGATACCTGACCTCAATATGTCTCCCCCAGTATATTGCCATACTAATGATAGGACCCATGTGTGATTGTAAATGAATCTAGTAATTGTCTGCACTAAGTCAACTATCCTCCACGCCCTCTAAAGCTTCTCAATGTTCATCAACATCAGATCGATACAATGTGCAGCACAGTATCTAGATATATATGATCGCCGCTGCATCAGAATCTCTCCTGCAGTCCTATACTATGGCCTATTATCGGTGATAACCTGCATGACACTCTGCCCTCCGATCTGATCGATCACCTCCTCCATCAATCTAAGGATATATATAGCATCATGCACATGATCTGAAGCATCAATAGACTTCTGAAAAAAATAATTTGCCATCACATTATGTAAAAAAGTTGATGATGCTCCATCTGGATGGACTAGTCCAACCATCACACATCATCATAAGTCCATACGTCGGCCATTTATTTTGATATGATACAATCCATTTCTATAGTTCCCCTTTATTGCTGTCAAGAAGCTTATTGCAGATATCCTTGGTCCTAGAAGATCTACGTTTGGACCAGCAATTTGTATAGATGCAATAGTAGAGCGATAATATGTGTCGCCTGTCGTATGCACTAGGATATGACTGAAGTAAAATCAGGATGCAATAACTCGCGACATATCCTTCTTATCTTTTTTCAACATACTATCAGTCCTCTATTGCTTGAAATCTCTACTGGAGAAGACGTATGGGTCTAAGTCATGAATAGGAGCTCCAGCTCAAATCTCTCTAAAGGACTTTCTCCTACCACCAAAACTCTTAACACAGAAGCAATATGGCTCATTTCTTTACCGATTGAGGAGGTCCTCCTAAACTCTAACTTTCATGTAGTACTTGCAGAGTCTGACCCTGATTCATAAACTGATGATCCAAATTGAGCCCTATGCCTGGCCAACTCCTCAAGCCGCCACTGATCTTCCAAGCTCGCATCAATGACAACCTAAATCTATGCCTTATCATCAGAGGTGGATGCTTCCTCTGACTTCATAGAGTGATAGGAAGATGGCTATACGGCTCAATGGTCTATCTCCACCTTACTCTTTGAAGTCCTCTTCTTCATTACTTTGAAATCAGCGAAGTACTTCTTTATCAGTTGACAAACCTCTTATGGATACTTTTGGCATATAGCTACATCAGGATAACCATCAATCAAGTATTGCTTCAACCTAGTTATTTCTTCTTTGAACTCTTTGTGCATCGATTGCATCTATGATGGTGTCCATCCGAGAGCATCCACTTGCAGTGCCAACCAATATCACACTCCAGCTCCTTTCTTGATGGATCCATTCCTAAAGTTTGAATAATCATAATAATTCAATAATTATGTAAAAATAGTAAATTTTGATTCTCTTAATTTTTATTTTGAATTAATTTATTTTTTAGTATTTTAAATTAAATATTATAAATTAAAATTATGAAAATTAATTTGGCCTTAGATCTATGTAGAATCTTACCATGAATGCTACATATATTTCTTAAGATAGTGGGCATGCATGAAATGTTATTTATTTTAAATTTTATTCAAATTTGGGCCTAGGCCACTATACATATGATGCGTCAAAATTTTGATAAACAAACATCAAATTTATATTGAAAGTAGCTTGCAAATTCTCAAATAATATTTTAATTTAACAGTTAATTTTGAATTTACTTTTAAATTTTATTCAAAATATATTTTAATTAAAATTATATACTTAATAAAATTAATGATTTTAGTATTATTATATAAATCATCCATAGATCTACAACATAAAATGATATCATACCAAAATAAAAATTTTGGCATGATTTTGCCTCATTTTTTCAATTTTCATGAATTTGAAAGTCTCAAAAAAAAGGAGAGGAAGAGAAGAAATAGAAGTGGGAGATAAGTTTACATACCTCTATTTGATGAATTCTCCTCATTTTGCTTGTTATTTTTACTATGAAAATGGGATAAAATCGAAGCATCATTTTAAAACATCCCACTGCCTAACACCATAGCTCGAGTAAGTTAGTAACACTACCAAACACTATACCTACAAAAACAAACAAAAAAAAACAAAACAGGGCCGAACCGATCGATTAGGCCCCGAACTATGCCATACTACCTGATTCAGCCCAATTCAGACCGATTCGAGTTGATTCGGGCCCTGTTCCAAAAATTAGGGCTGAATCGACCCAATTCTACATTAGTTCGGCTTGGTACGGGCCAAATCGGGTGGTTCGATCTGGTTCGGCCAACAATAATACCTGGTAATCCCTTCATCTTCACAAAATCTAAGAAAAGCTATATATTCTATCCCATTATCTGTCCTAAGATATTTAATCTATTTTCCAATCTACTTCAAAACTTTTGCTCTCCATTGCTGAACATGCTAAACATCTCATTCTTGTGCTTCATACAATAGACACAGACTTTTCTGGAGAAATCATTAATAAAAGTCACAAAATACACAAATCCACTTTTAGATGGATTTGAGTGCTCCAATTTATCTTTGTTGTATGCTAGCCTGTTTGAAACTGACTTAGCATTGTTTCCATATAAACTATATTTGCAAAAATTGAGCTTACAAGATTTTACGCCATCAAGCAAATTCCTTTATGGAGTTCTATAGATCTTTCTCACTCATTTAGCCTAGGGATAAATGCCATAGAGTGGTAATGTCAATATCTGAAACTATAGGAGTTCTAATGGCTGCGAAGGTTTTAATCCCGTGGAATGGGGATGTCCCATTTTTCCTGTGGAATGGACGTGCTGCATCCCTACCCCATCCTGACACTTGGATGGAGGATGTCCCAAGAAGTGCCAATCGGGATGCTAGGATGATGGTGGGATGAACCTGTCCTGACACATGGATGGTACCCCACCCTAATACCTAATGGAATGCCCACCAGGACTTGAATCCATGAGTCCACTATTACCGTACTCCCTTCCAAAGTATGTAAAATTATTTTTCCTTTCCTTCATGACAACCATGGCCCCTTTACTTAGAAACCCATCCATTCCTTTGAATGAAAAACCATCAGATTCCAATGTACCCGAGAAAACTAAATTCTTCTTTAACTTAGAAACATGCCGCACATCACAGTGTTCTAACCACACCATCAAACATTTTAATTTTAATAGTCCCCATTCCAATGATTTTACAATTAGCATCATTACACATAAGAGTTGCTCCTCCATTATAAGTTTTATAGGTGTCAACCCATTCCCTATAAGGACACATGTGATAGGAATATGCAGAATCTAAAGTCCATGTCTCAGCAAGATAATTAGTACCTGTGGCTGTGGTAACTTCTAGTAAATCACCATCAATACGAGAATCATCCTCTACAATGTTGGCTTGATCAAAATTAGACTTTCCTGTTGTTTTCTATTGCTCCTGGTCTTGCTTCCTTTGAAGACAATTTCTTTTCAGATGTTCTTCCTTGTGGCAGTAATAGCACTCAAATCTTCCTTTGTTACCAAAACCCTAGTCTTTTCTACCTCTTCCATGTTGTTGGCTTGAATCATGTCCAGCCAACAACCCTTCAGCCCAGGAATTAGGAGCTGGTTTTTTTATGTTTCAATCTCCCTAAAGAGCTGTAGTCACCTCATCAACAGTAAGTGTTTCCTTCCCAACCAACAAAGTAGTCAAAACCAATGTTTTAAATCCCTCGGGATGGGGCTATCTTAGTTTTCCCATGGAATGGGATGCATCGCCGTCTCGACATTTGACACAAGGGATGTCCCAAAATGTTCCAATTGGGATGTTAAGACGCTAGCAAGACGGCCCTATCCCGACATGCAGGATGGCCCTATCCCGACATATAGGATGGTACCCTATCGGTGTCCCACGAGACATCCTGCTAGGACCTAAATCCTTGGTCACAACTCACAAGCACATTAAAGGAAAGTGGAAGAGAAGACAAAGAATGAGTGTCTTGTCTTCCCCATCTATCTTAACCTCAACACTCTTAACCAAGTAATGATTATGTCCAAGATGTTAATGTGATCTCTGACATCCATACCTTCCTGGCTTCCTCCATCCACAACTCATAATTTTTTTCAGGTACAACCTAATTGTGAGAGACTTCGACATACAAATATTTTCTAATTTTTTCCATGGCACAAGAGCAAAGGTTTCATTCATCATGCATTTTATATTAGGTGCGAGGCTCAAGCGGATGGTGCTCAATGCTCACTGCTTTCATCTCCAGATCTTCCCAGTCTTCGTCAGACATTTTCTCAGGCTTTTTCTTTTGTCCCTACAATGCTTTGATCAGCCCTTGCTATACCAAAATATCATTAATCGTGCTTTGCCACAAGTTAAATTATTTTTCCATCAAAGGTCTCCACCTCAAACATTGCAGTTGAGACTACTATGTACTATCATCATCAAGATTCACAGACTTGGTATCGAAACCCATGCCGGTTGCCAGTCGGTACGGCACGGTATGGTATGGTACCATACCGATAATAAAAAATCAAAAAAATCCCTCCCAATGGCACAAAAAAAAAGAAAATCAAGCCGAACCGTAACGAACCGATCCTGAACCAGACCAAAACGTCCAATATCGGGTGGTTCGGGCCGATACCATACCGAACCGATCAGTTCGAGCTATTTTTCGAACATCCGACCGAAACCGAACCGGTTCCCTATTGGTACGGTACGGTACTAGGTAAACCAACTGGTACGATACGGTACAGAGTGTACTGGCTGATACGATATGGTATGGGGTGTATCGGCCGGTTCGGATCGGTACAGAATATCATGATCATCATGCTAAATTTCAACAATCAATAAGTATAATAAATCTGTAATAAAATCCTGCCTAAAACAGTTGTCTGTTCTGTTCCAAGTTTCACAACCCTCTGAAAATTTAGATCTTGAATTTTTGGATATGACAAATCTTGATTCTAGTTATCCCTAGTTGAACCTAGAGCTCTGATATCACTTGTTTAGTTTGCAGCAAATATTTTCAGCAAAATAACAAGGAAAAATAAATCAAAGAAACAACAAAAGAACACATAATTTAATGTGGTTCGGCAAAGACCTACCTACGTCCACGGATCATGCACCTTCTTCACTATGAGAAAAATACAAGGAAAATTCTTGCTTAGATTTAATCCCATACCCAAGTCCTATAACCCTTCTATAGCCCTCTCAACTATCTCTCTCAACCTAAGAAAAAGCAACACGATGGCTTACAATCCATTTTGGTGCAAATAGAATAAAACCCTAAATAAACTTAGACAATCCTAGAGCCATTAGATTAAAACCCAATCTGATGGCTCTAATAAAAGCACAAAAATAAATAAGAACAATAAAGTTAGAATGACTATTATTAGAGGAAGCACTATAGTAGCATCACAATATGGTCAAAACAAATTAGATGTTTGGGAACCCTGCCCCCCTCAATCACAAGTTACTGTAGTTCATTATATCATAAACAAACTTGGTCCCCAACTACCACATGTGCATAAAAGGACTCATGAATTTAAACCATAACAACCAAGGTTGGCCATCTTGGTAACAAGTCCTGTACCAATGCCAACCTATTACTATGTTGGAACAGGGCTGGTTCAGCATACCGAATGTCAGTACACCCTCCATATTGGGTACTAGTGCTGAATTGGTATGGTACGGCGTGCCTGTATACCCAATTCAGTAGGGTACAGCAAACCTTGATAACAACTTACAATATCGTCATCTCTAGCATGACATCTGGTGCTTTCCGCCCCCTCACCATTTATACTTTATAGCAAAGTGAATATGCTGCAACTGTTACTTTTTACGATATTTCAAGCTATATAGACTATGTTTCTTCAACGTACATGCTTGTCCATGTCTAACACATATCAATTATCAAAAATTGATATTTGTTGGATATGGCTGAGTTACACATCAGATACATAATTCAAGTTATAGGATATGCCAATAATACTTCCTAGATACTTCTAGAGATGAGAGGAGCAACTTTGGTAATTAATTTTGACCTTTTAATGATAGGCATGATGAACAATTCATATGATCATAACACACCTGCTTCCCTCAATTTCCCAAGTTTCAAAACCCTGACTTTGTCTCAAAAGAAATAGTGGCACTAAATGGAAGGCTAAGCATACATGGTAAGAAGTTGATCAAACATCTTCTTATGGTTGCCCAGAAAAAAAATTAGTTAAACTTTAAAGCATCGAAAGCACCTTTATCAACAGCAATTTACCACTTTACAAATGGCATGAGAATACTAAGAAGGAAGAACATGAACCTTTACTAGATGAATGAAAGCCTTTTCCCAAGCCACAGCCTTTCCATTCTCCTTGCCATTTTTATCAGCTTCATTGTTCACTGGATATGTTATGACAAATGCAGAAGCCTACCAACAAAACCAGTACCCAAAAGTAATAAAGTTTGTAGAAGATAACTCTGTGTTCAACAAGCCAAGAGAATACCTCAGAATAGTTACTTCCAGTAAATCCGCCCAATGCTGTTGCTGGATCCAGAGGAGCCTGAAATGCACTCAGGCATGTTTCTGCAGAAGAGTAATGCTGATGGTTGTTTCCAAATGGTGCAGGGTGTTTGGAGTCAGCAAATGGTATTCATTAGCAAGAAAACACAATTGACAATATAATGTAAAGTGAAGTATGTCTGCTATAAAATGAGACTAACTAAGAATTAGAATTTATCTGGAGAAAAGCAACAACTGCAAACTTAAATCACCAAAATGCTTTTGTCCTTTATAGTCTGTCAAAATTATACAGATGCGCTGCGCATGCATTAATAGAATTCATACCATCTAATGCATAATGATAGTCACATAAAGGAAATATGAATAGTTGGTATTAAATAACTTCTTTTCATCTCACGAACATACAACAAAGCAGACGTGCATAAACAAAATTGGGAAAGATGAAACACAAGGCTAATCAGGATGTCAAAACCTAGATAGCACAAATTGGGCACCCCGAACCAAGACAAGAATAAACAAACATATGTAAACATAAAGTACAAAGAATTTACCTGAAAACAATACTCAGCATGGTCAACACCCCCAAACCATCATAATTTTCAGGATCCATTTTGAAATACTGGTAAAAGAAAATTCCCATTTTAAACAAATAGAAGATGCATTTAGTAAAGCATGATTTATAAATAGCTGGGTAAAGCATTCTTTTTTCCCAAAGTAGAGTATTTTGCCAATGAGTGTCTTTGGCTTATACATAGGAATTATGATACAATTTCAACAAATTATAAGGATTGCCACATCAATACCCAGGTCTAAAATGGAAAATGTTGTCACATCTAACTACAAGAAGACTTTTAGTTATATCCAGGGCATGTTAAAAAGCATCTAGAGAAAACATAATAGCCAACTCATAGGAGACCTATATCATTACTCCACTATTGAGCAATATAAGAAAGCAAATAGATACAGACTAAAATAGATAGTTAGTATGTTTATGCAAAGCAAGACCAAATCCTACAAGATAAATGTCCCCAAAGGAGAACATGATACACCAAAATGAAATAAATTTCAGAATAAGGGCAAGATATTATGCAACGAAAAATAGGCTTTCTTCTTGACACTGTCACATGAAATTATAGTTTATGAATTTGCCGCAATATTTTTATGTTTTATGACATTGCATGGCCGTTGCAATAGTAATTAATGCTACCGCAAGAGTCAGAGTTTTGGGATGTACTAATGGTCTATCTAGTCCAGGGGTATGTTTGTCATATTAGTTTCCCAGTTTTGGTTAGGTCTTATTTGGGACAGATTTAGCTGTCAGGACAGTTGATGTTATGGGACATTTCCAGAAAATTAATGTGAGAAATTAGGTGGAGTTACGTGGAAAGCTGGACTTTTGAGACAGGAATCTTCTCCAAGAAGCCTCCAGCATGACAAAGAGACTTGAGAGGTTTTAAAGATGCTGCTCTCCTAGCTAGACTTTCAGTGAAGTGAGGTTCTCAGTTGACCCTGTGGCAACTTCCGATCTCCCTATCATCGTGTCACACACGAGAGGACAGCAACCTTCTGTTGTTTCTATTTTATCTTAAACTGTGAGGCTCTAGATCTCAAGTTTTCTCTTGCTTCAATGGCAATAGCCAATCTTTGTGCTCTAAAGTTGATATTAACTATGATTACTATTTGGGAAGGTTGTTTTTTTGATGTTTTAGATTGATTCTGCTACTATATTGTTATGTCCTTTTCACCTACTGTTTAGTGAAGTAACTTCTACTATAAGTGATATAAGCTCACGATCCATCATCAAGTAGCTTCAGAGTAGTATTTGAGCAAGTTCCTTTGAAGCGGTTGTATATTATTGTGCTTCTTTGGGTGCTTAAGTGCGAGTGTAGATGCTGTAAGAGGTGGAAAAGGCCATGACTAAAGGGGTTGAAAATTATGCTTTTATGGAAATATGTCAGCAATTGCAAGAGCAGATCCAAAGTATTACTCATTTAGTTGCTCAAGCACTTGGCGATTGTGGGAACAGAAACAAACAAGGGACCAACAATGCCAGTGGATTAGATAATGATGTTAACTTAGAATCTGAAGGGAACAAAATGATAGTTTTGCCACAATGATTAAAAATAGCATTGTGCATGAATTGCACAAAACAAAGGATGAAAAGAGTATGGTGTTCAGATTCAGATTTCAAACTTTGATGATGAAATGGTGGCTAAGAATTTCTGAATTGGATAGGAAGCACTGGAAGTTACTCTGATTGAAAAGTAAGTACCAGAAAAGGGTACAAATCATTGGAGCACAGTTAAGGGGACTGAATTTTGTTTGGTGGAAGGACTATCAGGTTGAAAGAGAGAATAAAGAAAGGAAAATTAGAATGTGCAACAATGGAGAACTGATAACATCAATGTTTCCCCAGGACTTCAATCAAACTTTATATCGATCCAAGAGTTCAATCAATTAGCTTTGCAAAGTAACTTGTCTGGAACTCTATCCTAACCGATATGTGAATGCACACCAATTGGCAATATTTTGGGTTTACCAATACAGTTTGCTATGGTATGGTATGGTACCATACTGTACCATTCCCCTAATGCTGGGTAGTCCAGTACCAAGATTGTGAACCTTGCTCTATACATTGAGTCTTTTTGGTGTTATAGATGTTTCTTATTGAATTCCGTTATTTTTCAACATCAGATCTTGTTTTCATTTAGTTCTTTTGGGAGTACCAAATATCAATACATTCCTATAAATGTTTAACTACTTTTGTCATCAAGCCTTAATCTTAGCCTTCCTTAGGTGTTGTTTGGTTGGAATTGTACCTAATAAAAGATGAGGTGTTTGCTTTGCTGCAATTGATCTAACAATTGCAAGTGCAGTTGCCAAGAGGGGCTGAGAGGTAGCATTTTGACTTCCAGCTGAATTAGCTACCGGACGAGTTACTGCATCACAATGTATTTCAATATTCATGATGTCTTTGAGATAGCAACAACCCACCACAGATCCACTGCTCCATCCCCAATTTAAGATAATGACTCCCCAGACTTGACCTCCTTTGATGACTCCCCACATCCCTACATCAAAAAATAAAAAATAAAAAAAACAACCCTCTTCTCCATTCATTTTCATCTCCTCGCCTTGATGGCCAAGGGCTTAACTCCATCCTACAAATGCAACAAAACCCTGCTTCTATCTCCTAATTTGCCAGAATATTCTTCTCATACTGACTTCTTGACTTAGAGATTGAAGAGACTAAAAATGATTCTAAGTGACAGCCTACCAAAACACAGAAACTACAATTATATCCATGGACTGCCGTACCAACCTATACCATCCAATACGGGCATACCATACCGTATCAATCTCATACCAATACACTATCTTGTACCGTACTAGCCATGGTTCGCCGAACTATCCCGAATCAAGCGATTCGGGCATTTCGAGCCATACCGGTTTAAACCGGGACAGTTCGACCTTCCGAATCAGAACACCAGATGAGGGAGAAGGAAAGAGAGGGAAAGAGAGGAAGAGAGAGAGGCAAGGGAAGGGAGAGAGGGACGACGCCATAGGAGGGCCAGCGGTGGCTCGTCGAGGCCGTCGGAGGGCCGTGGAGGCCTCTACAGCTCCATGTCACCCAATAAGACATTTAATTGAGAGAGAGAGAGAGGGAGATTGAGGGTACCAAAGGGAGGCCTAGTCGGAGGAGAGGCCGTCGGAGAGCGCCAGGTAGCTGTCATGGCTACTGGGTGGTGAAAAAGGTACGGATGGAGCCGCAACCGTGGAACAGGGGTGACCACCCATGTTTATTACATGGCTACTGGGTGGTGAAAAAGGTATGGGTGGAGCCGCAGCCATGGAACAGGGGTGACCACCCATGTTTATTACATTTTTTAAACGATGATGAATAGTGAAGCCGGCAAATCCATTGCTGATTTCACTATTTCAGAATTTTTTAAAAAACTAGAGAAATAGTGAAGCTGGCAATGGATTTGCTGGCTTCACTTAAGTACAGCTGGCACACCTATTGCCAGCTTCACTGTGGTTGGATTTTTTCAAAAAATTTCATGAAATAGGGGCGATCGTCCTTATTTCACGCTCGCGTAGCCGGCCGCAATTTCACTGTCCAACGACTATGGCGGCCAGTCGGAGGCCCTTCGGCGGCCTCTCCACTAGCTTCCCCTCCCTTCTTTTCTTTCCTCCCCCTCTATCTCTCTCTCTCGATCACGATTTGACAGAGAAAGCAGAGGCCTTGGCGGTCCTCTGAACATGCCTGCGGCCTACTTATGGCCACTGCCAACATCTCTTCCAACTATCCTCTCCGTCCCTCCCCCTCCCTCTCCTGTCTCTCTCTCTTCCTCAATTCCTTTCATCGCTTCTGCATTGGGTCGTACTGGTCTGGTACGATATGGCCCCATACCGACTCGTACCACCAACCGATCAACACGGATCCCGCTATCGATTCCGTGGACCTAACTACTAACACTTGATATTAAGATATGCTGAACCGGTACCGCCGGCCGTTTCGGCCGGCCGGCTGGCGGTACGGTTCGGTATGGTTTCATACCGTACCGAACCGACGACTTGAACCGAAAAAAAAGAGAGAAATAGAGAGAGAAGCGGAAGAAAAAAAAGAGGGAGGGGAAGGAGCCGGC
>KE504642.1:2796255-2810697 GCA_000441515.1 Elaeis oleifera
CTCCGCCCGCTCGACCGCCCTCGGGCCGTCGGCGTCGGCTCGCTGGCCACCGAGAGCCTCGCAACGAAGGCACCATCCGTCCGATAGGTTCTCCGCCCCCTTCCGAGCGCTCTCTCTCTCTTTTTAGCTCTCTTGAAAGCTCTATCGGGCGATACGGGGCTCGGAAGCCCTCCGAGGCTCCGACGGCCGCAGCCGGCCTCCGACGGCTTCCACCTTCCTCCCTCCCTCCCCTCTCTCTTCTTCTCACTTTCCATCTTCGGTACCGCCGGTGTACCGATTTTACCGACCGAATTGTGCCGGTTCCCCGCCGGTCCGGTACGAGATGGGGTGTACCAGCCGGTTCGGCACGGTATGGCAAACCTTGCTTGGTATGCTATCTCATACCATACCAAACCGCATACTAACACTGTAATAGGATGGTAGTGGTATGAGGTTTGGTACCAAGATAATGAACCTTGGTTACATCGTTTGTAGGTGAATGCTTCTCTAAACAAATGCTAATAATGTTATTGCATCTGTAATTGCTGCAATTCCATGTATATGTAACCTGTACCCATAGTGCAACTTCAACTACAAGGAACCACACTGACAAGCCCTCAGTAGCACAAATCTACTAATAAACAATAATTCAAATGAATCAAATCTATGATTGTGTAAGCTTTGACAGTTCATCTCTAAATTTAAAAACCTCAGAACCTTAGGATGGATTCTTTTGATCACTACATTTTATAGAAATTCCTCATCATCATTCATTAACTTGGGAGAAAAAAATCCGAACGAAATTGACAGCAAGGTATTTCTTTATTCTAGCATGTCAAACAAGTCTTTGTTCTATAATCCTAGAATCAGACTTCCTTAATATCAATTTTGCATCCAAATCTCATCTTGGTAAGGCCATATTGGTTAAAACTCAAATCTGAACCAAAATTCCAGCAACCTCTATAGATTTACTCCTCTTCTATACTCTGTTGTCCTCTTCTAAACACTAACAGATTTCTTCCCACAAACTGCCCTATAGCAGGACTGGTAGCAAGTATTCAAATTTTAGCAAGTTAAACATAAAACATAAAATGTGATGAATAAGCCAGTTTGCACCAAACTTTCAGAATTTAAGAGCAAAAACACAGCCAACTCCAAAGACATGGCACATCAAACATTGCCTCAGCTACCAAAAAAACAGCATGCTTGGTCAAGCCCATGAGAAAAAAAATAACAAAAATTTAGAGAAACCTCGTTTTGCACCTGTAACACACTTTGAGTGGCACAATCTTCACCAAGTGGCTTCAAGCAAATATCAGTAAGGGATACTGTAGATCCAGAAAAATTTGCACGTAGACCATCAATCTTTCAAAAGTAGCAAACAATCAGAAATGAGCATTCATGTTATGTAAGGTTGGAACTTTGAAGAATTGGATGATAATTATCTGCATACCAGTACCTTTTTTGTATTTCAAAAAGCAATTTTATATTTTTTCCATCACAATACTAGGTGGCTTCTCATGCTTTGAAACTGGTACAGTGGCTAAGATGAGCTGTAACAGAAACAATCATTTTATTAACACTAATTAATCCCAAAAGAAACAGAACAAATAGCCAATTAAAAGAGGCTGACATAATTGTGTTACCAAAGTGTATATCAGAAGATAGCTTTATATTTGTTAAAATCAACATCAACAATGCACATTCAAATAGAAGCAATAGTTTCACATTATCTAATGAAAAGCACATAAATTGATCACCAAAATATACTATTGAAAAAGAAGAAAAATACATTTAACAAAATAAGCTCATAAAGGAATTTGAATACAGCAACATTATTAAGCAATATCTAACCATTAAAAAGAAAATATTTAGTGCTCTAGTATTGATACTGTGTTCTCACTATATAACACAAGTTATACAACCCTATGGATATATACACCTTTTAAAACTAACTTTCTCTCTCTTGCCAATTTATCCTCAAGTAAATTCATCTTTTTATCTTTTAGATACATTTGATAGCCACACTCTTTTAGTTGATATAAAGCACTTCTTTAGCAAGTAAACAAGGTCCAAGGAGACTTCAAAAAAAAAAACAAAGAACATTTAACTATCTCATCTAGATCCAGTATGCCCCTCAATCAAAAGGAAGTGACTCAACTTCAACTTGATCAAATAATCTAAAGATATATTAAGTATTAACCCATTTTAGGCCTTCACTTAGGTCTATGCTGCATTCATGATTCCCCAAATAATGAATGTGGTAACAGTGACTTGGACTGTGTCACATAAATTAGCCATGACTGACGCCCCGTAACAAGCTGTGAATGAAACACCTACTCTTAAGGAAGTTAAGGCAATTCCAAAACAGAATATGGAAGAATATCAAACTAGACTCTGGGAAAAGGATAACGCTAGAACCAAGATTGAATTGATAGACCCAAGTAAATAGAAAGTATAGACTTGATGTCCTATAGTTCTTAGGGTGTGCAGGAATTTAACATACAAGTACAAGAAATAGTAGAAAAGGGGTTGGTAAGAAAGTTAGAATCTCCACATTCTTCACCTGCTTTCATGGTCAGAAACTTTAGTGAAACTAAAAAAGGTAAAAGCTCACATGGTGATAAACTATAAAGGCAGGTTGCTACATTTGATGGATACTTTCTGCCCAGTACAGCTACTGCATAGAAGCATTGGTGATACAAGATAAAAAGAGGAGAAAGAAAGATATTTAGTAAAAAATGTTGTAAAATTATAAATCATGCTGAGGCAATGTGGTTGTTCTGAGAAAAAAATCCTCAGAAAACACAAAATACTATCTGCTAATAAAAACTTGGGAAAAAGTAAGAAAAAGAATTCTTAGAAAGTAAGGCAGCCACCTTGACCAAAGGGTACCATCAAAATACAATGTTGACTAATTGAAAGAACTTGGCTTCCCAACCAAGGTTTTAAATCTCGTGGGATGGGGCTGTCCCAGTTTTTTCATGGAACGGATGCGTTGCCATCCCGCCCTATCCTGACACTTGGGACAAAGGATGTCCCAAAGCATCCCGATCGAGATGTTGGGACGCTAACGAGACGACCTGTTCCAATACATGAGATGATACCCCATCCCAGTGTCCCACGGGACGTCCCGCTGGGACCTGAATCCCTGCTTCCAACATAGTATTTTGTGATGATCCGAAAGATACTAACAGCTATATGACTAAAACCTCTCTACCTAGTGAAAATAGTGATGCAAGAATCCCCAGATCTCAAGATTTTGGACTGACTCGATCAAGGTTTGCCATACTAAACTGAATCAGGGCGGTACAGGATGTATCTATCGTATCAGTACGATAACGAAATGCAGTACAGGGGGGGTCGTACAGACACTCGGTATGTCGAATCGATCCCGTACCGATACAGTAATAGGTTGTCACCAATATGGGGCCTATTACTGAGACGGCAAACCTCAGCGCAACCTATGTTTCATCACAATGCCAACTGCCAAGGCTCATAGGTCATAACAAATGAAAATGAGTTTGCACTGATCCATATTCTTGCATGCAAGAATGGGCATATGCACCCTTAGCCCATGCCCAATCTTGTCTAAGACAAGATCAAAGGCATGAAACTGATTCCAAGAAGAGAACTGCATTGCATCTTGCAAGATAGATAATACATGTCCTATCAAAAGTTGATGGCATTCACATAAGAGCATTTAAAGGTAAAAGATAAACCACATAAAATATTATAGTTTTATTCTCTGAAGGGAAACAATCTTATATTTCCTTCAATAGAAGCAAATTCTAAGAAAGAAGCTATGGCACTGAGAACAGTTGTTATATAGCATACGTATAAAACAACATAGTTAAGAATAAGCAAGTACCTGTTCAATTCTATAAAAAGGGGCAAGGTGGCTGTCAAAATATTGCTTTTCCTCTGCAGCCTTACTTCTAGGACCCACCCAAAGCTGCAAAAGAGCATAGAATAAAGCCCAACCTAATACAGGTATCACAAACAGCTGGAAAACACATATTCT
This sequence comes from Elaeis oleifera, assembly GCA_000441515.1. NCBI lineage: Eukaryota > Viridiplantae > Streptophyta > Magnoliopsida > Arecales > Arecaceae > Elaeis > Elaeis oleifera. The sequence continues at coordinate 2,800,259 of KE504642.1, forward strand.
AAAACCTCTATAATATGTATAAACATCCATGCAGAATAGATACAGGATGTATAAATTAGCATCATCTAAGCAACAAGTCCTTAGCTAAAATCAGTAGAATTAGTACGACAACATAAAACTTGACCGTGAAGAACTTGACTTTTCCTAATTCATGTAGATAACACTCAAAAATTCAGGATGTCACATCAGACTATCAATTCAGCATAATGTGCATGAAATAAGGAACAAGAAAGGAACACATTTGTAATACCAAAATTGAGGGCTTTAGGATAGATAAATGGCACAAGCATTTGGTGATCATACCATTATTACATGTAATAAAGTTGCGCAGGTCATTGGATTGGAATCATTTCATCCACAATCTGAGATAGATTAGGTAATGTTTGCACTTGCAGAACTACAAGAATATGTGACAGGAAGGAAGAGATAATACCTTTTCAGGTTGTGTCTCAACCTTGAAATGGATTAGACCTATGCAAAGGAGAAGAGGAACAGCCAGTGACAAACACAAAACAAGGGTTGGATTTCTGGAAACAAAGGATCCATAAATCCTGCACAGAGACAAGATTATTGATATTATGATAACAACAGTACTTGGTAAATGATATGAATTCCATTACAAAGAGTAGACAACAACCTGAAGAAATTCAATATATAACCTTGAACAACAGAAGGATGCAGCATTGTAACTACTGCAGGAACCTCTTCAGATACCTGAAATTGAACATCAAAATTCTATCAACTGTTTATAAGAAATATATCATATTGGTGATTTTAATTCCAAACCAAAATGGCATGTCAGCAATAATAAAGATAATGAAAGCATGCTATAAATGAACTATGTCAAAATTCAACAAACCACCAGATACGGATGAATATGACTAATTGTATCTCACAAATTACATTGTTGACAAATAATAATTATGCATGAAGACATGCTTTGAAATATCCCAACACAATGGAACCTTAATCATGATCATTTGCATATTTAAGTACTAGATAGCAACTACCAAAGTATGTGCATAGAGTGCTTAAGTAAGATTCATTTGTATGAAAATACCCGAGTTAGTGAGGACAAGAATGAAGTCAGTAATTAGCCCTAAGTATGATTTAGAAAGCTTAAGGACTAGGTCACAGATATTCATGAGTAGGCTGCCACCTCGTGCTTTCTCTGGTGAATGGGCCTCACGCTTGTCACACCTCATGGTTACCCACTAAAGCCACATCCTAGTAGATGTCACATTGTGCTGGCGCTTGGATTTACACCTCATGCTTATCCTTATTTACCTAAAAAAAAAAAAAAGGGAAAGAAAGCCAGCTGCCTGGCTGAACCACAGCATGAAACCCAGATACAGATACTACTTTATGGTGGCTACACACCTCATGCTCACATGACAACTATATATAGGAGGGTGAAGCCCTTATTCCATCATTTTGCAAATCCAAAAAATTTCAGCAACCTATAGAGTAAACACCTAGAAAGAAAATGTTAGAAAATAGTAATCAGCTGAAAGGAAAGAAGATTGTACTTTGAAGTTCTAGAGTAGATTTCTATTCATAAGTATCCTTGCATAGCTTACTTATATATTGACTGTGCAATCTCTAATATGATCTTTTCACTAAACTCATTATAGAACCTTTATCTTTGCTGGACTTCATTGGTTCATCCACAACTTTCAAATTAATAAAATCCATGTTGTTCATTAAATCTGAAACTTTTTATAAGGGACAAGGACAATCCTAAATTTAATTTCATTACCTAATTATGAGTAAAAATTTCTGATTTCAGGTTGCCTTATGAAATTTCCTATGGTTTAAAAGGTATACCATCACATTTTAAAATCCTAAACAGAATTTAGTATTCAGATTTTGATGTAACAAATGAATCTTATCATTGGGCTTTATTTGATAATTCATGGTTAACTTTAGAACATGATTTCTCTGATATTGAGTCATTTTTCAGAAAAAGTGAAAATCTTGTGTTACATAGACTAAAAAGAACCTCTAGTCAGTGAATCAGTGAACCCTTGAACAACAAGTATACTAGTTGGTTACTGGTGAACTCTAGCAAGGAATATAATATCTAGCACATCCATGGTTCATTGAATTGGCCCAAATCGGGTAGTTCGAGGTGTGCCAAACCATATCGGCAGCTAATCAATGTAGTTCAGATGTCCAATTCAGAACACTGATGAAAACAAGCAACGGAGAAGAAAGAAAAGAGAGAGAGAGGAGGGAAGGAAGAAGAGGGAAGATTGGTAGTGGCCGTTGAGCCGCCGAGACTCCTAGTCTCCGTGGTTCTCCACGAAAGACTGAGAAGAGAGAGAGAGATGGAGAGAGAGGGAAGGGAAGGAGGGAAGATGGCAAGGAGGCCATTGGAGGGCCGTCGGGTGGCCGTCGTGGGCTTCGGGCAGCCCAAATCTGCCCCATGGCTGCCGCGGGTTTGAAATAGGAAAGAAGGAAGGTAGAGAAATGAAAGAAAGAAAAGAAAATAAGAAGAAGAAAGAGAGAGAGGAAGAAGAATGGAGAAAGATGGAGGATATCCACCAAGATGTATGACCAGGACTACTGTCGGGACAGGATAATGGGGCATTCTGTTCCATAGAGAACCGGGACATCTTTATCCCATGGGATTTAAACCTTGCCCTTAGCTAATGGGCTTATTGATCAATGAATCCATGACCATCAGGTCTAATAGTTAGTCACTAGCTAGTTGATAGTGAATTAAGTATAAAAGGAATACTCAAGTTTCTAATGTACCCAGTTGTTTTCAAGTGTGTTTCGATGCTTCCAAAGATAATGTTTTCAATGATACTATTCTAGCCAAGGTACCAATCTTTATTGCACTAATTATTGCTAAAAGTACTATCATGTTTTTGCAATGAACTATATTTGTAAATGCATTTATTTTGATAGCTATCATAACTTCATAATTTTGAAGTTTCAATAAGCATGGATCTTTATCATTCTATCTCTTAGTTTTATGTTGTTCTTTATGTTCGGATACTTACTGAGATATGTAGCTTAGCTACTTGTGAAATTTCAGGGTGAAATGTCTCATCTTAGACTAGTAAAACTGTAAAAGAACTAAAGTACTTCTGGCGGAACAATGTGGCTGCTACTTTAGAAAAGGGATTTCAAGATATTTTGGGTCGCTTAATGCAAGACCTGCAGTTGCAAAAGTTGTTTAAGTGTGTAGACAATAGATACTATAATGTTCCTATCTTGAAGGAACTAGTTTTGTATTATAAGACAATGGAGTGAAGCAAACCTTGTTATGAGCTTATGATTTCTGTCTATAAGCTGCAAAATTTAAATTTGGATAAGAGTTAGCTTGTTCCATATAACGCAATGGTCATTTATTTATGATTACATGATTTGAGGTTTAAAATTAGAATTGTATGTTTTTGCATCAATTAATTGAATTGAAATCAAGCCATTTATTCATTAACTTATCATAATTGTTGTCATACTCAGGACTTGGCAGAGTCTGGTTTTTGGTCATAAATGCTTACACAATAGCACAATTATGTGCACACACATACCTAATTGCAGTAACATATAAATAATAGGCTCAAAAGAAAATAGTTGACTTCAACTACTGTTTTGTGTACACACAAAGGGCTGGAAACCAGCTTCTTTTTTCTTTGCTACCTTTTAGTTAGACATCTTTTGTAAAGCTAACCCCAAGTAGTTGGGAGAAGGGCCAATGGCTATGGCTATAAGAGTTAAAAGACAAGCAGAGCATCAAGAAACTAATTTCAAATTAAAGAAAATTAGGTTGTATTTTGAGTGTAAAAACCCAGCAGAATGAGAAACTAACTAATTGAATGTATCAATTACTAGTCTAATGCATAACTTCACATAACCTTTGATTAGAAATATATTGAAAAATTATATGTGTGCATTAACAATTGAAAAATAATTAGGCTACTGGAAACTGTGAAGTAATGAATTGTAGTAAAGATCAGAGAGAGTTGAGGAATTAAGAAAATTGAGTTTTTGAGTATTTTCATTGGAATCAAACGGGGTTGTTCCTTATTTACATTTATTAGCCTAAACAGCATTTATACAATAATATTTATGTAAATAACTTCATATTTACTATTTAGTATTCTAGTCTGCCTGTTTGTTAGCAATCCACCATCTCCCTAGAGGTTCACACCTTCAAACGATGGAACACATCCAAAAGGAATTTAAAAGACAACACGATCAATAAAATCTGGCTTGTTCTATCACTTGTCCCATTTCTATGTCTTGGTTTGGAGTTCCGGTATTGAGGCTATACAAAGTTTTAAATCCTGTGGGATGGGGCAGTTCTGATTTTTTCATAGAATGGAATGTGCCGCCATCTCGTCCCGTCCCGTCCCGACACTTGGGATAGAGAATGTCCCAAGGTGTCCCGATTGAGACAGTGGGACGTTAGCAAGATGGCCTGTCCCGACACATGGGATGGTACCGATGTCCCACGGGATGTCCCGTTGGGATTTAAATCCTTGAGGCTATACTCTTTGTAGATTTTATGGCTCAATTATGGTTAAGCACTAAACCACATCCTTGCTAACGACATTAGTGGTAGCATTTGACACCTACAACCTTTCTTAGATTTATTACTTATTACTAGAAAGAATGATTTACGTGCTTTTCTTTTATCTTACATAGGAGCTGAAATAACACAGGACCAACATGAAAATGAATGCATTTGGTTAGGTCCGGGTCATGCCTGACTTGGCCTAATTCAAATGACCTGATGGATCAAAAAAAATCCATGAACCTGATCAAACCAAACCATATTAGCCAAGGGGTTTGGTCTAGGTGTGAAAATATGAGCTGAAAGGAAACCAAGATGGGTTCGGTATATGCTTAACACAGGCCAGAGCTAACCTAGTTGCAGCCCCATATGGCATTTCCTTCAATATTTACACCCATAAATGTGTTGCAAAACTTTAAAAAAGGTAATAAAAATAACATAGGCAATGTTGGGTAAACACTAAAACAAACTAGATAAGGATAATTAAAACAAACTAGATAAGGATAATCAATAATCATAATTATGATTACAAAGAATTAAATTTTAACTCAACTAGCAATGTTTTACAAGTTCCTGTGAAAAGAAGTGAATATTTCAAAGCAGAAACACTACAGAAAGAAAGAAAACATGGTACACTTGAATTCTAAATATTTTACTAAGCAAGAAGATTAAATTGATAATACATCTAAGTCAAATATACCATCATGTCTAAAATGCAAAAAAGAGAAAAAATGATAACAATAGTAGCACAATGATTGTTGGTAAATGAAGAGAAGGTAAAATATGAATCAGTTAGAACTACATAAATATGCACCTGATTAGGCTGTGTAGAAATCTCCTGCTTATTAACAGAATGGAGCTCATTTTCATCCTTCACATTCAGAAATAGTTTGGTTCTAGAAGGACCTGTTCTTTCTTGGTTTCTGTGTAACAAACCCCATGCTAAAATTGCAGAAATCGTGAGAAGGTACAAAATTGCTAATGAAAAATCCAAACATTTGACCTGCAGGCAACACAAACTAAACCTGTTAAATCAGAAAGAACAACAGATCGTACGATCCTAAAATGAATCATAGATTGCAGATATTTTACCGAAAGAAAAAATATAACATTTATCACATATAAAAAAAAAAGAAGTAGAAAGATGTCAACTTAAAAATGGTTTCTACCAACATATTATTGCTTCCGATGTCAACTCTGTCAAGTTAATTGCGCCAAAAATTTGTCAGAGCTATTGAATAACATGTAGCATTGTCACTCCAAAACTAACCAATTTACATATTATTTAGATAAAGGCATTCAATAAGACAGCATAATAGTTGTATTGTTTTTGGTTGAACCCTTGACTAGTTCCTTATTGGATTGCACCAATAAATCATCCATGCAGCGATATTGTTTCCAGCAGCACATGGCTGCATCATCACTACTTAATCAACTAAACTGTTGAGATCAACTGAAGATTCAGTTGGAACTGAATAACATTTGAAACTTGAGGAAAGATGGATGAATGCTTGCACAATGCTGCGATCTGACACTTCTAAGAAAAATTATCATCTATAACCACAATTACAATTCTAACAAGCCCCTACACATAGTTTCTGGCTAGTGGAAACAATAAAAGTAGACATAGTAACAAACAAACAACAATGCTCAAACCCATACTGGGCCAATGGGCAAGGGATTGCTAACAAGATCTTTATAATGCATAGTTGTATGGATCTTCATGAAAAATTAATGAGCATGGTAGGAGTAAATAGAGTAAAAAGGTGATAAGATAATGTCATAAAACTAATGGCCAAAAGTGGTGATCAATCAAAATGCATTTTGCCTACTCCTAAAAAACTAGACTATCTACAATATGAATTGCAACTTTAGGGGTAATAATATAAGGGAATAGGAACTGCAAAATTAACACTTATTTGCAAGAGATGACAAACAATAAGTTACTGAGCAATACAATTCCCTAAGCACAAGAATGGAGATGCCATGTCTAGCTTCTTGTTCTTCCAATGCATAAGAGTCTCTAGAAAGGCAAGACAGAAGTTAGTATTGGCAAGGTTTCAGCCTTTCAGGTCCTAGCGGAACATCTTCTATCTCAAGTGTCAGGATAGGGTAGGACAATGGCACGTCCTATTCTATGGGAAAATCAGGACAGTCCCATCCCACAGGATTTAAAATCTTGAGTATTGGAATGCTGATCAATAGGATTACCTGTCAAATCAGCATCAAAGTAGGCATGAAGAATCTTAGAAGATCTGATAGCTAAATAGACAAATATTAACTAAGTCATCAATCATCATGTAACTTTCAGGTTAAAACAATATTGACCTTAACACATCAAGATAAATTGAATTGTATTTTAAACTTTATGATTCTCAGGTCAGATATTGAGTCATGTTTCCAGCATCAAAATTATGTCATTTCATTTCTTTAGCAAGAAATGAATCAGCTTCATTAAGAGCTAAAAAAAGGATATCAGGACCAAAAACAAAAAATTACATCCTATTCATGAATCTAGTTATGATTCAAGGAAAGAAGGGATAACATTACGAGAAGATTTTAGTCCTAATTAAAGTTGCGACCGACATTAGCGTTATATGGACACTTGTGTCCAGGTCCAAATACGTTTGATACATATCTAAATCAGATATATGCCAAACACTTGGATATTTATGAAGTTCCTTGGTGGCAGGCTTGCAGCTTTCACAGATTGGTCAAGCATTGTACTCTTCCAACAAGTAGTTTTACCTGCCTATTTGATATTAGAAGTTCTGTTTTTTTCCCAGAAATTAGACAAGGATACAAGTATTGGATTATTTTGAAAACTGCTATTTTCTTATACACTTACTAGAAAGTTTGAATGAGAAACATGTACCATGAAGGACCTTGCAATGTCCTTTTAATGTTTAAACAAATTACATGTAAAGGTATGAATATAAACAATTTTCTTAAACTTGAATTTTATCCTACATATCCCAGCATCTTTTTCCCCCTTTTGAGTTAGACACTTGGAAAAAGTATCAGACTTGTAAGGAACTGGGCTGGTGGTACTAGACTGACGCATGGTATAGGTGTTGTTCCAACTTCACACACTTTCCATATGTTGGTATCAGGGGGTACTGTCGTTCTATACCATATCAGCAAGGTACCAGTATGAGACCTCATATCAAGATGTAAAACTTTGGGCCATGTAACATTGACTAACATTAAGGTCAAAGCATGGATCTTAGAACCATCTTGAACCTCCTGGTTTGGGGCAGGCCAAACCATACCGGTGGTGGACCAAGATGGTTCCGGTGTTTGAAACAAGACAGCAATGAGGGGGAGAAAGAGGGAGAGAAGGAAAGAGAGGAACAGGGAGAGGATGTTAGGAAGGAGAGGGAGAGGGAGAGGGAGAGGGAGAAACAACCTCTGGAGGCTGCCAGATGCCGCCAAAGGGCCGCTGAGGCTGCCACGCTGCTACTGAAGCTGCTAGAAGCCGTCTCGATCGAAACACGGGCTTCAACCACTATTTCATTTTTTTATTTGCTATCATCGGATAAAGGTTTAATACCGGTACCGGATCCTATGCCGGTTGTCGGTTGGTACGGTATGGTACAATACCATACCATATTGGCCCGTATCACTAATAAAAAATTCAAAAAAATTCCATCCAAAGGCCAAAAAAAAAGATAACCAAGCCGTACCGCACCGTACCGATGCCATACCAGCCTGTACCGCACCATACCAGCCCGCACCGCACCATACCAGCCTGTACCGCACCGTATCGGCCCGTATCACATGGTTCGGTCCGGTTCAAGCCATTTTTGAAAAACCAGCCTAAACCAAACCGGTTCCCCGCTAGTACAATATGCTATGGGGTTTACCAACCAGTTCGGACTAGCACGGAATACCATGAGTAACACCGTTGCCGACTTCACTATTTATTTTTGTGATTTTTGAGTGAAGTCAGCAAGAAAAGGAGCCTCAGCAATGACATAATTGATTTCACCCAAAAATCGCTAAAAATAAAAAAATAGTGAAGTCAGCAATACCATTGTCAACTTTATCCAATAACAGCAAATAAAAAATGAATAGGGGCTAAAATCCTCATTTATATCGGACAGCTTCTAGCAGCCTGGACAGTGGTGCAGTGACCTCGAGGGCCCTTCGACAGCTTTCAGAGGCCATCTCTCCCTTTCCTTCACCTTGCCTCACCCTCCCTCTCTCTCTCTCTCTCCATTCTCCCTCTATCCTCTCTGTTGTGTCAGTTCAAGCCCGATATAGAACAACACATTGGCATATCGAATCATGCCTCAATACCGACACAACGAACCTGGGCCTCAATCGATCCAAGCCTCAATACCGACACAACGAACCTTGGGTCAAAGGGTACATGAACGGCTGTTCTAAAGGATTTCTAGCACATTCCTGATCCCATGTATTGCATAAGGATTGTAAAACATCTGGAGCAAGATCTAGATCAAACTAACACTTATATTAGAATCAAGATTGATTGAAAGATCAAGATCGCAAGCGGGACAAAGAAAGAAGTAAAATGGGATTGGGAAAAAAGAAACTTGGATAAGAAGTGCAAGTGTGCAACCATGGTGAGACATGAAATGGGAGGGTGGTTTTACAATTAGAACAATTTCCTTGCTAATAAGATCCCACTAGATCTCAAAAAGTCATCTATTCTTACAAAAGAAAGATGCTAACAAGATTAGTTAATCCATGCATTATTTCAATTAAAAAGATGCATAATTGCATATACAGTAAATGCACTGCCTTTCCTATTACGCTGTGCACAATATGCCAGTTTCATATTATCACAGTGACTTAATGCCACAGACCATCAGATTTTATCACATCAAAAAGCAACCAGGCAAGATAAGGTGTACCTTTAAAGAGCCAATTCTAATAGCACAGGCTTGTTTCTCACGAGGAGCAGGTGAGGCAGAATCAGAACATACAGAAGAAGAAGGACAATCACCACATGAACAGCCGAGAGAAGGGTCACCACATGAATAAACAGTAACATTCATAGGCTTCATCCCAGATGAGTCAACATCTATTTGAAAGGCTATTGCATATGGTGAACCAGGCTCATTAGGATTTGCTTGATGACCAATAAATGCAAGCCACTCTGAAAAAGTAATCAGAAGCATAAGATCAAACCACACAAAATTACAAGTATGATTTACATTCCATCAGTTGAACATAACAAAGAAACTAGTGAAAGCAACTACTTCCAAGTTAGAAATTGTCTATACGACAAAATGGCAGTATAAGAGTATAAGAATATCGGTGCAGTGACGGAATGACCGGAGGTCAAGGTAATAACACAGCAGGGTGTGTGTAGCACATGTTGATACACCAGAATGGTGCAGAACCAAGAAAGATCAGATTGAGGGAATAGGTACTAGGGAAATCTTCATCAACTTACCATGTCAAACTCAAAAATGAGTAATATGATCATTTTTACATTATGTCAGTACTAGTAACAATTAATAGATAATTCAAACAACATGTTTGAAACATTTACTTTTCTCTTATTAAATTATGTTGCCGACTTGCCGCCATATGAAAACATCCACATTCTTTCTTCTCTTACTCTTCTTAGTTCTTTAAGCATGATACCAAGGCAATTACAAGGGCTCATGAACTTTACATTCTACTTGCGACCATGCATTACACATAAAACAATGGTAGCTCTCACCTTTGTAATTTTGAGCACCTGCACCAACAAAATCCATTGCCCGAGTATTCATAGTCCCAAACTTCACATCCTTGCATGAATTAAATAACTCTTCTACATACACACTGGTTATATAAAAATCTATGCCATCAACCCTCAAACTATCATTGACCTGCAACCACATTAGAATGCAATTTAAATATAAATACAAATATATATATATATATATAT
>KE504642.1:2812661-2835917 GCA_000441515.1 Elaeis oleifera
ATATATATATATATATATATATATATTAGCAGATATAAAAATGATAATAAAAAAACATGTCATCAGGTACCTTCACAGAAGGAACATTATAAGGACAGTTCAAAGCCTTTCCATCACTGCGATGTCCACAAATACCATACATTGAACAATAACCTTCGGCATATGTCTTTCTGAAGCAAGGAAAATGGTCAAAATGTTTAAAATAAAAATTGAAAGATTGAATTTCTAAAATAAAATGGACAATGTTTTCATCAACGATCAGATTTCAGAAAGGCAAATGGAACTTCTACTTTCAGAAGTGACAAAGGAGTTAAAAAATGGCTATACACCAAAAAAAAAAAACTGTAAATGAATAATGATCACTAGAAGTTATTGCTGCCAGACACCCCATGTCTCGATCCAATCTTTTCCTTCTCTCACAATTATTTCTTATTTATTTTGCAACATGTCATAACAAATGTCATCCAACAGTTTTCCTTTTTCTCTTTCAGTTCAGATATTCATGTTTACTACATTTCAGGATTTCTTTTCTAACAGCTACTACATTTACAAGACCACTGGCATATATGCGACCAGTCAAGCTTCTAAGGCAAACCTATGCTCCTCGGTTAAAAATTTAAATCGCCATCACTTCAGCAAAACCACACCTAGTCCTTGTCCACCTTCAATTAATGAAGATCCCTTTCTGTTGACTCTGGATGTATAACATTCACAATTTTTGGTAGCTCAAATGAGAATTAGAAGTCTTCTTCAGTGGCCTATGGTTCTCTCAAAAATATTGCAGGGTTTAAGCCTTTAAGGACAAATTTTCTTATACTACCAAGAATATGACCAATCAGTGACAACCCAAGACTTCAGCCCAAAGGGCTAGTGAAGAAGTTATTATTTGGTTCATTAGCCCAGTATAACTACCCAAGATCTTCCCAGTGCATTATCAATATGGGACTAAACACGCTCGCATGGGTCCTAACATAAGTGCTGAGTATGAGGTCCTAGGTTGCCACACAAGCTATCAGTTTGACTTTAAAATACTTGTTTTATGTGACAAAAAGTATTAGATGCATTTTATTTTCATTTTGGTATATACTATCTTATGGGGGTCATTTATTTATCTATTTTGGTGGATAGGATATGTAATATTTCAATGTTTTCCTTTCTTTTATTGAGTTAAATTAGGGGAAAGATAACAAAGCACATGACACTTGACAGTCTGAGGACTCCAAAAAGGCCCTTAATGTGGCTTATAAAGCCTACAGGACCAACTAAATATTTCACAAAAATAATTCTAGCCACTTATAATGTTGGATAGAGCCGATATTCTCTCATTGAATATTTCCGCATTCTCTCCCAGAATATTATCGTGAGTTGTCAAGAATATTATCATGGTTGTCAAGATCTTGATTCTCCTTAAATATCTCCAATATTCTCTCCCAAAATATTATCATGAGTTGTCAAGAATATTATCTTGATTGTCAGAATCTTGACTATTATGCTCATATCATTATAAGGATTGCAGGGTCAAACTTACCATATTTCTTGATTGTGATTTTTAGACACATTTGTATAGCTACCATATATGATTGGATACAATTATAAAGCTACCATAGTAGCCTTTCCACTTTAGTGTATTTATAGACATGCATTCATGAAGTTGATAATGAAAAATACAGCATAATCTTTTCCATTCACTTCCATTCAACATATAATTTCAAAAATATCAGGAAAGAAGCCCAAATTCAATATGATTATGAGTTCTACTCAAAGATGAAGGAAAAGATTTGAATACAATAGGTATTAAAAGTTTTGGAATAGCCAAGTATAATGAATATTCATATAAATTGATTTCAGAAAGTAAATTATATACACAAATATTATGTTTGGAATACAAGAAACCAATATACTTAAACTTCCCTTATATACAAAACATCGCTTTCAGCTGAAAATTGTTAAAAATGCACAAGTAAAAATAAATAAATAAATAACACAAAATACTCCAAAATGTTTCATAATAACTTTTCTCTTTATTTTCATCAAATTTACTCAAACTTTTCTCGATTTATCATTTTTGATAGAAATCCAGAATTTTTACTGAAACTTTTGAAATCATCAATTTTGGCAAAAACAAAGCTCCATGGGGCCAACTAAAATAGAAACCAAGTTTTGAAACAGTGGTTCAGATAAAGTAAAGCTTATGAGCTTTTAAGATTTAAGGGACTAGCCATCATTGATAGGTCAATATCTTTGATGACCAAAATCTGGAATTGGTTCAAGGAGGAAAATTGATCTTCTTATTTTGATGGAATTTGAATTTTGACTACTTTTATTGAACACTAATAGGGGTAGATCATTATTATATGTAATAATTTAGTAATAAAAATAATATTTACATTAACAAGGTTTGTATTTATTTGTTTGCCAACTAAATCATAGGATATCCATGGCCAATAAAGAGCATCCCAATCCCTCTCTAAGGAAACAAAATGGTCAAAACAATATATTATATCTTCAACCTATCAAAAGTCAAAACAATATATTCATATATTATAAATATTGAAACTTTTTTAGCTAATATGACATGATACCAAGAGGTATCAAAATTCCAAACAAGCTTACTCAATGCAACTTGACTAATACAATGTCAACAAAGGCACACTAAAGATGCAAGATTCACCAAGGTGCCATCTTCATGCCTCAGTTACCCCAAGGCAAGACGATTTCAATAAGGTATCAAAAAGAAGACCTTTTTGTGCCTTGCAAAACTACCCCAAGCACAAAAGGTGCACCATTGCAATATTTAATTTCAACCATCCACCCCACAGTTTTGATTGAGTCTACAGGGCTTAAATTGCCAAAAGAAAGGAGAAAATAAACCAATTGCAAGATAGAAAGATGTAGATAGAAGCAGAGATAGAGTCAGGCAGACATAAGGTTTACACCAAGCATTCTACTTCCATGCGATGTCCCTTATTCTTTATCTTGTTCTTTTCTCGTGTTCCTTTTCTTCTTTCTTGATCTTTTCCCTAGGAGATGGACTTGAAAGTATCTTCATCTTATTCTTCTTCTTTATCCATGTCTCTATCCATCAAAACAAGGGACAAGATAGAGCATCCCCTTTCCTTCTCCTTCTCCTCCTTTGATCTTTGATGTCTTTGAACACATTTTAACTTGCTTAGGATTTGAGATTTTGATGTAATTCATAATTAGTCATAGTTATTCACTTGCAATCAGATGATTGATTTATTATGTTCTAACATTTGACATATGAAATCCCATGCCCTTCGTATGTGCGTAAATCCAAATTCTAGTATCTTTTATATCTTTATCCAAGTTAATGACTTGGATCACTTGATAATAGTTGATATTTTATTACTATATATGTTTAATGTCACATATTTATTATTTATTTGGAAGAATTCATATTTTTGCACCTCGCTTCACCAAGCTGAGTGCCTCTCATTGCCAAGGTGCATTTATGCCTAGCACCTTAATGCACTTGAGCCTTTGACAAACTAGACAAAGTACTAACCCAATGGGAGGTGCTCATATGCACCCAAACCCATTGCATGTTGACCTGCATAAGCCACAAACCTGAATCCTTAACAAATTGAGACCCAAAATTCAACACTTAGTATCCCTATGCAGAGACAAGCAGCACTCAGGTTTAATTCAAGTTTAGCAATATAATTATTTATTTCAACTTATTTTAGCTACATTAAGAGAAACTATCTCTCATGTGGGGCATCTAAAGTGAAAAGTCTATCTCACTTGAATATCAATTGTAGCTTTTATACAGGAAACCCTCTCTCTAGATAAGGCCATGTGAGTCCATGAGGATCCCTTTCTCAAACAAAGAAAACTCCTATGAAGATCAATCAAAACTAAGAAACAAGACTGTGGTTCCAAATTTCATGCCTTTTTTCTTGAACATGAAGTCTCCAACCCTAAATTATTCCTTATTCTCTTTCTTTATAGACAACAATAACAAAGTTTGTTCTCTGTTGGTATATAACAAAAAGGTGCACTTGCTGGTGAAGGCTTTGTTGTGCTTGTATCCTAAGATCAAAAAATCTCATCCAAGATTTGCCATGCTGGTCAGTACCATACCATACCAATACTAAACTAGTATGTAGTCTCATACCGTACCGAGTACCGACACTCAGTGTGCCTCGCGTCTCATACCCACACCGTGTATTAACACTATAATTGGATGGTACCATGCAGGGTCCAGTACCATGACAGAGAACCTTGATCTCATCACTTTCATGTAAGGAGGTGATTGCTGTCTCAGGAAAGTGCTTCCATGCCATAATTCTAAACCAGCAATCTAACTTCAAAATTAATTGTATTTCATTTATTCATTTTATATTTAAAATAAAATAAACCAAAACAATTTGAAATTTTAGGTATAGATTTCAACACAAAAATTCCAAAATATTTTGAAAATTTTAGGTATGGATATCAGCACAAAAAAGGTATCCTACTTGAACTATAGAATGCAAATATCAAAACATGGTATCATGCTATTAAGTGATCTCCTTGCTCAGCAAACTCTCTTTGAATGTCAAATATGAATTTAAGGGGAATTGTCAAGATTCGAGAGTGTGTGTGTGTGTGTGTCTATATATATGTATATATATTGCACCTTCATTTAAGTAACACATTGTACTTGTATTAAGTATCCATAAATCATTCAACTTTCCAAATTATGTGGTATTCTCATCTTATGATTAAGTTGCAAATCCCTTTTACACTTGTATATACAAATTCTAGTTTATGTGGTGATAATAAGTATCTTAAGGGGATATCAATTTCAATTTCTTAATGCATTTACAAATCAATTAACCAACTATAGGAAAATTTCAATCATTACAATTTGCAAATCACCTATAATGGTTGCTTTAATCTATTAGCACAAAAATCAAATGCCTCATATTCATTCTTTCACATTCATCATCTAATCTCACTTTTTATAAACCATGTATAAACCAAGGTTCACTGCTCCGGATTGGTCAGCCAGCAGTATGATTCGATATGCCCCCATGCCATTCTGTGCCAGGCCCGAACCAATGAGAGAGGGTGGAGGAAGAACAGGAGAGAAAGAGAGAGGGGAGAAAAGGAGAGGGAGAGGAAGAGAGGGCCTCTAGAGGCTGCCAAAGGCCCTAGATGGCGCCGCTCCACTGCCAAGCTCAGTGGAAGCCAAATAAGGGTGGAGGGAGGGAAGGAGAGGGAGAAGGAGAGGAGGCCTTAGAGGCCTCTAGAGGACCGACGAAGCCCCTGCACTGCTGCCGAGGCTAAAGTCTTTTTCGGGCAAAGTCGGCAACATCATTGCCAACTTCAATCAAAATCAAAACAAAAAAAAATGATGATGCCAGCAACCATAGTATTCGTACCAGCCGGTACACCTTGTACCAAATCATACCGACGAAAAATCGATCCAGTTTAGGCTGAATTTTGGAAGATGGGCTGAATTGGACCAAACCGATCGATTCAGTACGGTATCGGCCCAAACCGCCCAATACCAAGCGGTTTGATCCGATTCGATACTGTTCAGGACTGATTCGGTATGGTTCGGCCAGATTTTTTTAGTGCTAATGGATGGAATTTTTTAAATTTTTGAAATTTTTTTAATTTTTATTATCGATATAATATATTACAGTCCGGTACGGTACAGTACGGCACGGTATCGATCGATAATCAGCACGAATTTCGATATCAAGTCTGGAATCTTGCCAGCAACTATGTTGATGACTTCACCCGATAAAAGCAAAGAAAATACAAATAGGATTGAAACTCTTGTTTCGATTGGAAGGAGGCGAAGCCCCTCCTTCGCCTTCCACCGGCCTAAGCAACAGTGCAGTGGCCTTGTCGACCCTTCGGAGGCCTCTGATGGCCTTCCTCTTCCTCTCCCTCTCCTTCTCTCCCACCGCCCTCCTCCGACTTCCACCGACAGTGATGCAACGCCCTCCGACAGCCATCGAAGGCCCTTTCTCCCTCTCCCTCTCCTTCCTCCCCTCTCTCTTCCTTTCCTTCCTTCTCCCTCTCTCCTTTTGAACACTGAAACCATTGGTTTCTCGTTTGTTTCTTGTTTTGAACACTGAAACCATTCCGATCGACCACCAATAAGGTACGGCATACCCTGAGCCGGATGGTTCAAAACAATTGGGCACACCCTAATATAAACCCTTGTTTCTTTATTATTTAGGGTTTTTGTTTATTTAGAATTTTTTGCTCTTACATATAATGCTTGACATCAAGGTTTCAGAAACTGGTACCGAGACCCGTATCGGTTTTTGGTCGATACGGTATAGTATGGTACCATACCATATCGTCCGGACTGTACCGACAAAAAAATCCACCCAACAGTCAAAAAAAATCAAGCCGAACCAAACCAAACCAAACCGATACCATACCGCACCATACCGGATCAAACCATCCAATATCGAGCGATCCAAGCCAATACCATATCGAACCAATTGGTTCGATCCGGTTCAGGCCATTTTTCGAAAAATCGACCTAAACCGAATCGATTTTCTGCCAGTACGGTATGGTACGGGATGTACCAGCCGGTTCGGACCAGTACGGAATACCATGTTTGGCATCATCCATATTTAGTCCAACAAAATAATCTTTAACAAATTTTCTAATAGCCCCTTGAGTCATGGTTCCATTAATGAAAGAGGCATAGCCGTTATTTTCAGCATTATGGTATTGTAATTATGTCACCAAATTACCTTTTACTCTCTTTTATAAGCAAGCCTTCTTTCTCCTTCCTACCCTCCATCCAGAGTCCACTAGAGATTGATGCATTCAACATGGGTTTTTCAAAACACTTTTGCTCTTCTCAACCCTCAAGAAAATGGGAGGGAGGAAGGATATGAGGAAGAAGTTGGAGATGGAAGCAGGAAAGAAAGCATTTATTGAGGTTGCCAACAAAGCATTGTGACTCATGCAGGGCCTCGTCATGCTCCTCTACATCTATGTAAACCTAGCCTATCATTGTTACAAATATATGAGACATTAGTCTATGATACCAACCCACTTGCCTATTGTCATGACCATGTTTTGCTACAAGTGTACAAGCAAGCCCCTATAAATGTCCTGTACGAGGCCTCTGTGGCAGCCTTTGATGCCACGTACCACACTAACATGCACAGCTCCAACCTTCTAGCCTCCCCTTCCTCGGCCCTACTTCATCCTTAGGTCCAACACCATAGCCATTGGTGTGTCCCTACTATGCCTTGTCAACAAGGAGATTGGGCAAATGCTGCCATCTCTATGGCTCATCCTAAACTTGGATCCAGAGGAATCAATGAAGGAATTGAAGCTCAAATCAGGGGATTTCTTCTCTAACATTGTTCCATACTTAGAACTAGACTATATCACAGCAATGGACACCTTGTTCAATCACAAGGATGACCATCTTAACGAATCCTTTACTGGCTACGATCTTGATTGCACTGGAATCAAGCCTAACTTTCTGTGGCCTAATTGCCCAATGACACCCATTCTCACAAGTGGTGGGGTGGTGGTGATGACATGTTTGGTTGTGAGAAGGGTGGCAAGAGGAGGGAGATAGAATGCATCATCAAGGAGGGCACTAAGAGCTAGTAGGAGAGGGCATCATTGAGGGCCATGGCAATGGTGGCAAGGGAGAATTCATCAAGGGTAATGGAGAGGGTATTAAAGGAGGGTCATCGAGGTAGCAAGCACAATGGAGAGGGCATTAGGGGAGGGATCTTGAGGGTAGCACTGAGGATGTCAAGCAAGAATTGTCAAAGTGTAGTTATAAAGGGGCATCATTTGATGGATCACTCAAGGGAAGGCGAAAAGTTAGGAAAACTATACGATGTGGAATTAAGAAAGTAGTGAACCTTGCTCCTTAACAGGAATTAAGGGTAATTTCCTCACTTCGTACCTTGGATTAGTCTAAACATGGACTATGGTGATGGTCAACTTATGCGATCGCAATTTATTGGAGGGAAATCAAGAATTAGTTAAGGATCAATTGTCTCATGTTGTAACTACAAATAACTGCAGGTCGTTATATGTAATTAGAACAAAAGGAAAGGTCTTACATGCAAAAAAACATTATTAGTTATTTCTCTCTCATATCTCTTTATTTTGTATTCATTAAATCCACATTCTTCTATGTTTGTTTGGTTGCCTAGCAAAGGCTATGAAAAATTGAAGTTTTTGGAAATTGAAGTTTGCTAATTGTGAGGATGGTGGGATAACTAAACTTATATAGAAATTTCTTTCACAAATTTGACTAAATGTTCAGGTTTCTTCGGAAAAACAGTTTCTTTTTCCATTGCTTTCTGAACAACCAAACATCACTCTAAGGAAATCAATGGCCATGATAAACGATTAGAAAAATTATTTGCTTATTTTTTTAATTATTTGCTTATTTTTTTAATTATTATCCCTTAAAGAACAGATTTTCAAATTTGACTAATCATGTTAAACATGTGGAACCCAAAATTATTCCTATGAATCACAAGAGGAAGAAGCAGATGAAATCAGACATCTTGAACGAGAACTAATAAAATTGTACAACAAGCTTTTCTAATGGTTCCATGGGATGGTATAGCCTTCAGCATTCTGTTGGACAGATTTGCTAGTTTCTAAAGCGATGGCATTCCTGCTTCGGTGGAATCAGTCATCGATTTGTTATTAAACAATTCACCAATCCTTCTCTCACAAAGAAATAAGGTCTAATCATCAGCAAGAAAAAGGAGGAAAGAAAATCATTCACACTTAACACCATGCAATGGAAACACAAGCATTTGCCATATGGAATGTAAGAATTAAAATTTCTAAGCTGAATTATTCCATCATAAGAAAAGGCTAAAGGCCCATATCTAGAATATGTTTACCCAAGTAGACATTATTAATCAACATATGTCAGGAGAATGCCCTTACGCTGCTGTCGCATTGGACCTCTGAGCACCAGCTGGAGACACAAGAAGAGTGATCTGCACATTCAAATATGACTATGTAAAAGCACAAATGTGTAAAAGCAAAAATATTTCTAAATACTATTCATAGATAGCATTATGCTCCCGGATGTTCCACCTAGACATCAATTAGCCCACCTCAAACCATCCCTCTTTTTGAGCTTCGTCTTCCTCTATTTCTCTTTGTTTAAATCAATGATTCTAATGAGTAAAATTAACCAAAGCAAAAGTAAGACTCGAAATTATACCAAGGTACTGGTCCCACCTTCTTCATTTCCAGAGAAGGTCACAACCTTCATTTTCAGAACAAGTTATGGCTTTACCATCTGAACATACTTCTGTATCGAAATTAACCAGTTCACATATGCAATACTCTTATGTCATCATAAACCATATCATTAAGGTGACAGGGCTTGTGGATTATATTACTTGATTCAAATACTGCACTACCCATAGTCAACAAATAAGGCTTGGGCCAAGATGGAACCATCAAAGAATTGTTTGATCAACATAACCAATTCCACAAGCAGGTGAGAATAATACTTCAAGTAACTAAAAGAATAACTACGAAAGCCAACTGCCATTCCCTTGAAATCTCATAACAGAACATCATCTCATAACTAAGAACTAGAGAAGTTCACCAATGTCAATGACAACTCACGGGAGTTGATCAGCTCTGTTCTATATTTCTCCGTCTCAGCAACATTGAAAACCTGATCCAAAATCATTGATCTCCTAGCTTCTAGCGAGCAGTCTATTTCAGATTGTCCATATGCTGAAGAGAAACCATAAAAAGCTCTATCTTCACCAACCAATATTATCCACCAATTATTCCCCTACCTAATGTCCACCATTAAATGCAACAAGGACACAATTATCTTATGAACCACTACAAACTAATATTTCCAATTCTAGCATGATCACCTTGACTTCTATCTACGCTCTGGCTTCAGCCTGAAAGTAAAATCTACCAACCAAGATTAAAAACCCTCAAACACCCAGGACAACATATCCAAACACACAGAGTTAGTACTCCAAAACTTAAGTTTTCAAATATGCTCTTTTCTTTTAAGAACACAAAATGCTAAATAGGAAACTTCTCAAGCACATGAAGGCTACCCAGAATTATTAGTTACTTCAGTCAACAGCATAACATTAATAGCTCATGCTAATCAAATCAAGAACAAAAGAGAATACTGAAAATAACATTCCTTAACCTTTTCTAATCATTGCTCCGCTGAATTCCCACTTTTCTTACCAACGAGTCAGTGCTCCAAATTGCAGTTCTTTATATACCAAATATTCCATCAAAGAACTCGAAATCCAAGATTCAAAAGTTCTCGAAAAATTCAAGATCTTTAAATACCCAATTCGACAGCAAAAACAGAAAACCAGAGCCAAAAAAAAAAAACCCAAGAACAAACTTTTCTCCATATTTCCATAATCATCACAACCACCCATCAATGCTTCAAATCCGAAGACTTTAAATATCACAATGCTTCAAATCCGAAGACTTTAAATATCAAAACCATTAACAAAGAACTCGAAATCTGGGGGCGGGAAAATATAAAGAAATCTTTAAACATCACATTTCCATAATCACCACATTCTTACCTCCTGAAACCCACCCATTAATGCTTCCAACACGAAGACCTTAAATACCCAAACCATTAACAAAAACTCAAGATCCGGGGTCAGGGAAACAGAAAGATGGTAAGAAATCTTTAAAACACATTGAAAATCACCCAAATTTAACCACACTTCAATCAAGATAAGAATATGAGATTATCTAAAACTACTCGATTGATGAACAGAAAACCAAGAAGAACAAAACCGTAGCTCAAGAACTCCACGAATTTCCACTCCAAGAACGTAAAAGAAATCAGACTACATAACAAAGATCCACGGAAGACAGCAAGGCGAGAGATCGAAAAAAACCCTAGCTCTTTTCCCACCTGAAAGAAAGAAGAGATCGCCAGAAGAAATCCCGACCGCCGGAGAACAAGATTTCCGCCCGCCGAGAGCTCCATCGCCGGAAGAGAGAGGAGCGCCGATATTATATCCTGCTTAGCCGAATAGTGAAAGGGAGCCGTTATATATGGTGGGGAGTCCACAGTGACGTCACCTGAAGAGCTAGCCGGGATTTAAAAGACCCCTTCGGACGAAAATGCCATCCCCAGGGCCCACAGAGAATGGTTAAGATTCGAGGGCATTTTGGGCATTTTCGGAACTTAAATTCTATTGGCGAACGGTCGGGATCGGCACGATCCTGATGAGTTCCCCTCGCTGCACGGTGTCCGTTTGTTGGTCGGTGGGTATGATTAAGTGACAATTAATTTGGATTTTGGAAATTGCTCGCCGTGGGTCTAAAAGTTGGTTAACCTATTTATTGCTTGTGCTTGTCAAGTACCGGCTTTGGGAGGGAGGGGATGCTTTCAATAACTTGTTTAAATGATATTTTATTAAAAATTATAAAAATATTATCTCAATATTAGTTTGATTCTATTTATATTTTATATATTTTAAAAAATAATCAAATGGATCCTTCTATTTAATAAAGTATTTCAATATGGTTCCAACGTTCACTTGAATACTGATGGCATTAGCTTGCCATTATAAAATAAAATATTTTTTTTCATTTGAAATAGATTTTAATAATAATTTTTTAATTTTAAGAGTTGTTCATTTCGCATCTCTTACTTCTGATTTTTTTTCTCCAATAAAATTCTGTCGATGACCACCATCCCACTTTCTGCTTGGGTTTGACAGTCCCTCCTCCTTCATATATGAGCATAGCAGTCTCTCCAGAATACTATTTCTCCATTGTGGCAGTAAAGTATCATTTTTTCCTCTTCTTTGGCCGATAATATCTTTTTCTCCAATTTTTTATAAAATTATGATTTTAATATATATTATATTTTATTTATCTCTTTAGTAGTCGGTCTAAACTAAGATATCATAATTATAGATTTAGAAATTAAATTTTTGTTCTTTTCTTGCATAATAATGTAATAATGTTGACTTTTGGATATAGTATCATATTTTAATCTTTGTTGTTTGCATGCAATACTCATTGATATGTGTTCTGTAATGATCCCTTTTATTATAGTCTTTATTTCAATTATTCTACAACCTATAAATAAAAGATTGTGGTCCCTCTTTATATATTGTTGTATTATTTTTGTTGCATATTTGCATAAAAAATAATTTTAAAGTGATGTTGTCTCTTATAAGTATTATTTTTTGAATCTATGATCCTTTATTGTAGTCTCACCATGGATTTATGCCGTATCTTTCTCAATACACAATAGAAGTATTAAAACATATTCAAATTTATTCAGATCCAATTTTTTAAGTATAGACTGATATTTCTGACATTTTAAAATTCACAATACACAGCGAAAGGAGTTTTTTAACCACTTTTTTGGTTGATGTTCAGTGCTTTCTAGGCTGATGTTTCATTTTCTAAAATATTTTTTTAAATTATTGTTTGAGTTTGTTAACATTGGAAGTATCAAAATTTTATTTAGATTTATGTTTTCAATTTGTTAAGCACTGCTTTTTAAATGCCCAATGACTTTATTTCAATTTTTTCAATTGAAAATTAAACTTATGTATATATAAACTTCATGTATCACTTATTCATTATTGCAGAAATGCATTCTAATTCTTTTACCATACAAATCTATTATATTTGATCAATCAAGTACTATCCGAGCTATCACTACAGTGGTGGGTATGTTAGATACTTTGATAATTGTGATTCAGATAGATTTAGTATTATAAAGTTGAAGGATATGCTGAGCTAATAAGAATATATAAATTATATCCACTTTTATTATCCCATGCTTGGATGGACATTTAAAAATGGTTTGAGAAAATTAAGATGTGTTGCAAAAATTTTGAAGATGTTGGCTTCCGTGAGAGAAATTGATATGATATAAATATATGTGAAACATCAGAAAGGTGCAACTACTTGTACCACTACTAATGCCACTTAGGAGCTACTCTAACTATTACACAGATGCCTCCTCAAAAGAATAGTGTGAGTCAGTTAGTGGGCATCACAGTCACTACTGTAGAAAAGTTCACTATCAAGGATATAGTTGCGTCCACATCAAAGATCAAAATCAAAAGAGTAGCAATAAAAAGATTGGTGGAAGAAACCACCTACAATTGTATTGTTTAATATTTATATATTTATTACTTTTAGTACTTAATTATCTATAACTTGTTTACTTGTTCAATATTTGTGTAGAGTTTTATTGAGACCTTTTAGTCTGTTATTCCAAGTATGGACCATAGATTTTGTGTGCGATACCTGCACGTCAATTTTAAAAGCACCAGATTCAAGGACAATAATTATAAGATGTCCTTTGAAAGTGTACCAGGATGATCATACTTTATGACTTTGAGGCTATCATGGAGAAGATACGATATTTTGATGAGATCGTATAGTAGTGGCTCAAATGGCTCCCCTCTGAGTTATGATTAAAAAAATATATTTAGTTTTAGAAGCAAGTCAAACATGTTGATGAACAACATATGCGAGTCCTTCAACAAGTCCATAGTGGATGCTTGAGACAAGCATATTATTATCTTGTTAGAGACTATTAGGAGGCTATTGATATAGCGATTCTAAGCTAAAAAGAGAAAGTTTAGATAAGATTATAGGCCTCTATGTCCTAAGATTCAAAATAAGTTGGAGAAGACTAAGTTGAAGGTTATCGACAGACACTACATATAGAGAGAAGGCTACAGATTTGAAGTTGAGTATTGAAATAATACATTTATTATGGACTTGAGAGAGAGTATTTGTGGATGTAGAGTGTGGGATTTAACTAGCATCCTATATTATTATACTGTGGCAGCTATTCTGTTTGTTAGAAAGGATATAGAATATTTGTCAGTGCATGGTACACTAAAGATACATTTTTTAGAATCTATGAGCATATCATTGAGCTGGTACCAAGCTTAAAATCTTGGCCAATGACAAAGTATCCCATTATGTCCCCTTCCTCTAAGGGCTCCTCCAGGTGGACCTAAAAAAGCAAGAAGGAAGAAGAGGATGAGCCAAAAGATTTAGTAGTATCAGAAGAAGGGGTGCATCCGTAAGATGCAAGAATTGCCAACAATAGGACTAGAACTCTAGGATTTGTAAAGATCCTAGGAAAGAGCAGGCAAAGAAGAAATAAGAAAACATTACATCCAATCAAACCAAGAGCCAAATTAGTAGGAAAAAAGAGAGATCGTAGGTATTATGGCCTTATTTACATTCAATAATGTAATTAACTTATATTTATCTTATATTTCAACACCAATTTTTTGGTTTAAAGGAGTGAAAAATAAAGAAGATAGCAACATCAAAGTTTGCCTCCTCCCAGCCAGCTCCCTCTCGCCAATAGCACTGTCATGACTTGCAGCTCACAGTATGATAGCTAGTTTTGGCTCCATCAAAAATCTGTATCCTGCTTGATAGAAGAAACATTACCATCAGCTTAGTAAAATATCAGCCTCACATTGCATCCAACCTCGTAGAAGCACATCTCAATAGTAGTAGCAGCATACTTTTTATGTAATGCATTTGAGGTATCAGTTTGGATGTATTTAGGTGTATCAAGCTTTCAGGATGATCGTTTTGGTGTTTGCATAATATACATTCTGTTGTGATACCTTATGATACATTCTTTCATTACGTGATATCTTATGATACTTTGCAATATCTTATGTTACTTTATATTTATTAAAAGGTTTGATAGATTATGTTACTTTATGATACAATGTGATGCATTGTGAAATATTGTGATACATTCCGATACATTACAATATATTGTGATAAATTATTATAGATTATGATGCAATATGATATATTTTGATATGGTATGATACAGGATGGTTTACTGTCATCAATTATGATACAAGATGCTTTGATTCTAGTTATGAGCATTACATAATAATATATTAAGAAATTTTTAAATTTATTTGGTTTATGATTATAATACCTTAAGTTGGTTGTAAAATTGAAATAGTAGATATGATTGGATGATGTATAGATTTTTTATAGCTTATAAATTCTCCCAAATTGTATCTGCTAATGTACCTTTATTCATCTTGTTTCTAAACTAGGAGTGTATGTATAATTGGTTAAAAGTAGAGTGGATATAAGTGGAACACAGAAAAAGTTTAGAAGAGGTCATCAGAATTTTTAAATTTTGAGGGGATAGACCGTGATATTTAGAAAAAATAAGAGTTCCATTGGAATTTCATAAATTAGTTCAATTCATTACTTTATATCATTTTTACTTCAAAAAATGAATTATATATTGGTTCTCTTTTACTATGCCACTAGTTCTTACCTCAGAAAATGCATTCTTCATTTGTATGAATTGGTATTTTTATTTGAGGAAATGCATTACATGTTCATCCTTTTACAATGCCTCCAAAACTTACTTGGGACCAAAATGAACATGTGGCATCAACAATGTAACAATTCTAATGAGCATAAATATAGATAAATTAGAGAAATATTTTTCATTATATAAATCATTAGAGATTATAAATTAATCTTGGAATATCTTCAAAATAAATATTTACTTTGGACATACCTCAAACACTCAACTGAGCATATCTAGTACATTTAAGACTCATATCTGATTACATAAAAAGCCATAACAATCCAGCATGCTAGCATACAATATATAGTCCATTTGAGCTTTATTTTGTAGCTTGAAATTTGGTCCTCAAGTTTTTTGTTCCGTTGCAACAGCCTATCAATAACATCCTTGTCCCTATGGATCATATCTATGGAAGTAACTACAACCCTCATTTTTTGAAAAATAATTTAGGATAGGGGATTAAAGTCAAAAATCAGATAATAGCAACATACCTCATACATCCCGCATCCAAAAAAATATCAGTTAGGATTTTTTTGGTCCATAAGGTTCTTAAAAGCAATCTAGTTCCATAATGGCAAAAATCGATAGTTCGAGAGGAGTAACTAGAAAAGTTTGATCGAAAATCCTCCATTATTTCCTTCTCTTTCTACAACCCTCCCTTTGCTCTCCGAATTGCTTGATTGGATATTTCTTCTTCTCTACCCGTGGCTTGATTGATGATTTCTTCTTCTACATCCGCTTGGATTTAGAATTTCTTCTTCTCCATCAGATTGGATTTAGGTTCTTTCTCTCTCCTTTTAATTTGAATAATTGGCATCCAAAATGTTAGATCACGTGAGACGTGCTTTGATAATTTTGATGCTATAACTAACACTCCCACTAGCAATTGATGGTAAGGATACTATTATCATTTCATAAAAATATGATATTATGTAAAAGTTACATGATACTATTCCGTTAACAAAGATAGATGGTATGATCACATTAAAATATTTTATTAAATAGAAGGAACTATTTGACATTTTGTAAAGTACAGGATGTGTAATTTAAATTGGACTAAGGTTGATGGAGTGTTTCTATAATTTTTTATTTATTTTGATTTACTAGAATGCGATCGAATGCATGGTGATGCAATAAATGGAGAGTTAGGCTAACCACTTTAGTTGACTATGCTTGTCATGCTAGACATGTACATTCCCATTCATATAAGAAGAGAAATGTTGAACAGATGGATGTGATCATCTATCATAATTGTTTAGAGATGTTATCCTTTTGCTTTTAGTTTATCACCAAAACCAGCAAGTGTAGCGCTCTATGAAGTGACGTATATCTGCAAAAGATGGAGAGCAGAAGTTTTATCCTTTTCAAATCTTGGTTCAAGTATACCTGAAAGAGTCCATCATCAGTGCGTGATATTGCTTTATTCAATAATAACATATAGTTTACCTACGGCAACAGCCTATTATATAACAAGTGAAAAAAGGAGGTACATAGTTAGCTCGCCTCGTGAACTAAATGTTAAAGGTTGTAGAAGTAGGTAATCTACCAAAATTGTTACGAGTTTAGTCTGCCTCATGAACTAAGTGTGTTCTTTTTTCAAAATCACAACAACTAACTTGCAGTCAAATATCTAATTGTACTTGCCCAATAACCATGAGTCTTATATGTACCAAAAAAAAAAACCATAAGTCGTAATTACTAAAATTTCAAAATTACAATTAAAATTTTAAAAATATATATATAACGAAAAGTAGCTGGAGTAGCTAAAGTTAGATATAATCTCCTCCACACCAAACTAGCAGTGACATATTATCTTGGTTGGTATAATAGAAGGAATAAGCATCCTGAAAGGGTTTTTCTTAGCTTTTCGGAAATGTCAGACATACTCTTCTTTATTGCTACTTTATTTGGATCACAAAAAAGTGCTTGTTTAGATTTATATGATTTTGTTTCCAAACCAGACTGGATGTTGTTGGCTACCATGATGGTGTAAATGAAAGCTGATGGTGTAATGGATGAGGGTTCTCAATCCCCATGTGCACTTTCTCTTCAAACTAAAAGCAGGGTATTATGAAGCTTCAGAGGATCTTCATTCCAGAAATGCCCTCACTGCAGGTGTTGGATCTTTTGACTCCTTTCAAGGTCAGTTCCCAGACTAGCCCTTGGAAAATATGTTTCTGGCTGTCCCCAAGCGTCCCTATCAAACGGTAGAAAGCAAGCTTTCTGATATCCTACTCCCCTATTTATCTTTCGTTTAGCCAAATTATATTTAAAATCGAAACAGAATATAGTAATTCACGTGCATCTCGTGAGCCGTAAGATCTGCAAGGAATCTCGGAACTCTTCATCATAATTCCCGTCTTACCCGCTTGACGACGACTCCTTGTTCAGAATTTTAAGCGAAAAATCATTTTCATTACTAATTTATAAAAAGATTGTTTAGAATAATAAAATCTCAAGATGATTTTATCCTGCATAGGTACAGTATAGATAATAAAAACCTGAGAACTTTTGATATATATTTCCAGAATGCTGGATATGTATTTTAAGTACATATTTGTTCAGACCAGTGCATGTCTTGCACTTAGCTCCAGAGAGCAAAACCATCAAATAACCACCAAAAAAAAATCCAACTTTTTTGCAAAGTTATGTAATTAATAAATTCATGTGAACTTTGAATAAAATTTATAGAGAAAAAATTACTATATAAAAATCCACCAGGTTATTTATTTGTAGAAAAGATCAGACTACTTTTCTACAATAATAATGCATTGTTTAAGGATTCTCGAATAATTTTATCCAGATGGGTGACTCAATGCTTGCTAATCATCAACTAAAAATCTGATATGTACATTTTGAACATGCAAAGCACATTTTTTTTTTTTAACATAGGCCACCTTGTCCATAGATCTAGGGATAAAATGGTCCAAAATCTGTAATTATATATTATTTTTAAAGAAATTAATTTTTGTAAAAATGTAACATCCACTGATTTCTTGATACCAAATCTGCTTTCTATTTCCATTTTTTTTATCACCCTAGCATGAAGCCTCTTATTTTTGATAGCATGGTGTAGTGTGCGAATACTTTATTTTATATTGTGGACTGTGGAGGAGGAGTGTTTTTTTTTTAAAAAAAAAAGGAGGGGAAGGTGGGGTAATGGGTGCAATGATCCGCTTGGGATGGGTGGGCCCGAGTTCCACTTAGAAAGGGTGTGAGCACGCTGTTGGTGGGGCCCGTTGGGTGCAAAACTAGCCACCCACGGCCGACGATGATTTCAGGCCCACCAGCTGGCATGATGCGACTCGTGCTACGACCCTCGGAACGTCTGCGCACTCGAAGATAGAGACCAACGAAAAGGCCTCCACCACCTTTAGTTAAAAAAAAAAAAAAAAAAAATACCCTCTTCTTCTATCATATTCATTTCCCCACCGCCTCGTTCAGCAGCCTTAAACCACCAAAAATAGGAAGTTGTGATGCAACCAAGTCGGATATTTTTTTACTTAGGACCTATTTAGATAGTTAAACTCAAAATTCTATAAAATTTATGATTCGCAACCAAGTCGGATATTTTTTTAACTTAGGACCTAAATAGTTAAACACAATATTCTATAAAATTTATGATTCAATCATAAAAATATTAGATTATAATAGATCATATTCTATATTTATAAGTATTATGGATTCGAATCAATTCATTCAAAAATAAATTTGAATACTTATAATAATTATCTGATCTGTTTATAGTCTATTATTTTTATATTTGGATCACGAATTTCGCAAAATTTTGATTCCAACTATCCAAACAATCCTTAGCCATCTTGCTATTTTTTTTTTTAATCACTTTCTTTTTCTTGTCTCTATGTGAAGTTTGAAACCATCAATTCATATAATTGACATCGACCCGGGCTTGACCGTGCCTCGATCAGATCAAGTATTGTCTGAAAATATTCAAGTTTAATGCAAGCTAGTTTTTTTATCGGATTAAATCTTCTAGAGCCTAATTTAGAAATGAGCATATATAAGTTTATTTTAAGTAACTTGATGATCTTAAATTGGATCCAATCCAAATCAAGCCTAACTCAAATGATTATATTTGGATAAATAATATCCGCCATCCATTTAAATTATCAACTTTCGCCCTTCACATGGTGGAATATTATAGCAATAGGAGGGGTCCATCAAAACTATTTAAATTAAGTGTCATAATGATTCCAACAATGCGGTAAATTTCAAATGATAGGATGTACATATAAATTATAAACACTACAAATTTAATATTATTTTAATACTCAAAGGATATATTTTTGAGCCTTATCAATACCACCCTAGTTGGGCTGGGATGTGCCAAGCCCTAGCTTGTAATCATCATCAACTTTAGATGTTATATGAATCAAACTTTTATGGAGAGCTACCATGAGGCAGCTTACAAATGTGCAGCTTGTTCAAGCCCATTCAGTTCCCTGATACCCAAAGCTTAATTAACTTGAGAACTTGGCCAACAAGCTAGCATGCAAACACAAGCATCGGTCAAAGTCTGATTCCAAATCAGCTTATTTAGAGGTTCCCAAACACATATAGCTAAGCTAGGCTCAGTTTGGTTCAACTAGTATTTAAATGCTTGATGAACAGATGAGTTGAGCTTGAATAGGCTTTGATTCTTTCGAGAAGGACTGTTGGAGTGATCATGAGCCAAATCTAATGCCATGTAGTTGAGTTCAATTAGAGCTTAGGATCTATTATTTATGGATAAATATCATAAAAAATTGATCAATTTTTCATTAATCAAATTATCCATGTTCTCATGTTTTTTAAGATGCATAAGTTAATTTTTACGGATAGTATTTATCAATCAAATATAAAAAAATTTATTCACCTAAAGGATAGCTAAATTAGTTTCCCATCAACCAAAAAATAAATTTTTAATTCATTCATAATATATTCTTAATCTTATAATAATAATAATATATAATAATAAGATAATATATTATATCATGATAATAATATAATATAATATAATATAATATAATAATTATATTATTATATACTATATTATAATAATAATATTTATATAATAAAGGTATTATGAGAAATATAGATGAATCTTAGTAACTTATCCAAAAAATTAGTAATGTAAAAGAACACGTGTAACAATTTTCGAACTATTTTCAATTCATAAAAAAATATGAATAAATTATTTTTTATTAGATATTATTTAAAAAATATTATTTAAAAAATATAAATTTTGAATAAATTTTTTATCCTTTGAGAACAGGTCCTCAAGCCAAGCTTGAACTTGAATATACTGTCATTATGACCAAGCTGAGCTCAAAGGGTCGATATTGCAATTTTATCCTTTTTCTTTCCGGCTGGACAGTTAATCATAGACTTCTTAGGGGACGTTTGGGACAACTGTCGCTAAACCCCATATATAGTTTAATGACTAGAATTACATAGGGATGCAATTTTATTAAAAAAAAAGAGAGCCTACTAGCGATAGTCTTAATGACTGGGCGCAAGGAGAATGTAACTGTAACAATTGGATGGTATATCTATCCGAGGCCTTATCGTAAATCCGAATTGAACTTAATAGAGAGGCCAGAGCCTTCTAAGCGGGCACTAGAAAAAAAAAAAAAGAATGAGCTTTTGATTTTGCCATATTTCTTCAATATCCATTCTAAAAAAGAAGCTTAAAGGTCAAAAAATTTTTTTACTAATAAAATTATCAATCCCAATAATTACAAAAATATAGTATTCTCTTTTTTTATTATTTTTAAATATTTTTTTTATCAATACATACTATATAGTTAGACGATACATGTTAAGTAATATAATCATCAAATAACTCAAGATACACATTTAGATAAATCGATATATAATTTATAGAATATAGAATTCACTAATAAATAATATATAACTAGGTAATATATACTTAGAGTAAATTAGTCATCTAGCAATTTATTTGAAAGTACCTAATAAATTGATACATAGTCTTTAAAATATTATATTCACTAGTATATACTACTTGCTAAATGATACATATTTGTTGACTTTATGATACATACCGTAAATCTCTTTGATACACATTTATTAGTAATCGGATGCATACTTTCAAGTAAAAAATATATTCTAAAAACTGTATATCAATTTATCTGAAAGTATGTATTGGGTCACTGTTAGGTATGTACTAAAGAAGCTTATAATGTATATTAGAAAATCGACAAGTATACATTATTTAGCCATATAGTGCGTACTAGTGAACATTATGGTCTGAAAACTATATATCAATTTGTTTGAAAATGTTTATTGAATTATTGGATGATTTATTTGTTAAATATATATTATCTAACTGTATACTATATATCAATAAATATCATATTTTAAAAATTATATATCAATTTATCTATATGTATATTGACTTGCTAAATGACTAATTTATTTGGTATATATTATTTGATCAGATAATATATATTAATAAAAATATATTTTAGAGATGGGAAGAAGATGGTGGCATGTGCCACCTCATTTTTTTTTTTTTTTAGCTTTTTTGTATAATGAGATGAGAAATCTTGGATTTTTAGACACCTACTTTAAGATGAGCAAAAGAGGGAACACGTCAAAATAAAAAACCCATTCCATATTTCTTTTACGGTGCCCATCCATATGATATTGTTCCTTCTAAGAATAGTCTTAATTTGTACCCAAACAAAAAAAAAACCCTTGATCGCTAGTTACAAGGAGCGTAACTACAGGAATTGGATGGCGTATTCCAATCGTTTACATGAATCGAACTCGAGAAAGAGGCAGCTTTCTGGAGGCCACGATTCCAGTGGCGTGGAAAGGAATGATTTGTCAGGACACTGGTGGGCTTTCTGCCATGGACTCATAATCCCAACTCTTATTTTTATAATCCGAGGAAAAAGTGATATCCATACACCTGCCCGGTGAGTTTACCTCCCACCATAGGACAGTTTTCAACCGTCGATATGGTGACTATACGATACGAGGGACAGCCCGTAGCCGCGTGTTTATGTGAGAAAGAGTTAATGATAACATGGGGTTGGTCAACAGGCCTTCTGGTTATGGGAAGCTTTAAAAATAAAGGCCGCGGTTGTCCAAAGCGGCACAATATTGGCCAGGAGTGGAAGCCGAGGACCACACCATTAAAAGAAGGCGCATGGTTGGGCTTTTGCCATTGGGCTGAGCCTGTTATTGTCAGTGAGGAAGACATGTCCGAGCTACGAACAGTGTACACTGCACCACGATTGATGACACGGTACGGACAAAAAATTGAAATAAGATATAAAGGATGTCCTACAGTGGCAATGCTGTAGGCCGATGAATTGCTGGGAACCCTACAACATTCTTATTTAATGAGATTGAAGGGTAGTAGTTATTCCTTCGCAAGGAGTCAACCGACGGAACCATCACATCCACTAGAGGAATGGGCCTATTTATTGTTCTTGTGTGACTGGAGTCCATCAGACATTATGCTTGCCAACTACTCAAATTGTTACCGAGGAGAAGCAAAAACAACTTTAGAAAGATTACACTAGACTAATAAACATCACTTTTTCATTGATAAAAGGTCAAAAAAATTTATGAAGTTAATTTTGCATAAAATTTATTTACAATTAATTTTATAAAATAATATAGATTTTAGAATATACAATAATTTTTATCTTAAAATATGAATTTGAGATGTATGATAAATATTTGTTGCATACTTGATACAAATATCTGATATATGACTCAACCCAATCCAACCATGCCTCAATCCCAAATTAGTTAGAATTGACTATCCATAATTAATTGATAATCACTTTCTTCGCACGTTGCCGCGAGACAACTATTTATCAGTGCACGGAAAAATCCATTCATCTTCGCAGCTGCAGCTTCTATGC
>KE504642.1:2835937-2854620 GCA_000441515.1 Elaeis oleifera
CAAATTCAAAATTTCTTATTATCAAGAAAAGATATTACGGTAAACATGCCTTTTACTTGAGTTAAAATTATAAATTGTCCATAGAAATTACATTTTCATAAAAAAATATATATATATATATTATAATTAAAATTATCATCATTCTTTTTATATCTTAATTTTTTTTAAATATTGGAAAATATTGAAATCCTTTCAAAAAGAGATAATGCTTAGATTTATTTCTATCTGTTTGATACACGAACAGATATTTTGGTCTAGATAGGAGTCTGCACGGAAGTTTCTGAAAGACTATCCGGATCACATTAATGACAACCAACAACCAACAACCAACAACGAACCTTAGAACCATGCTTTGTTGGATAAAAACAAGGCTTGCAGTGGACACCAAATTAAGCTTTCTTTGCCAACTACTTAATCATGCATGTTCCTAGGCGACCTTAAAACAATTTTCATGACATAACAATCAGACAGAGAAGTAGGATAACCATTTGTTGAATACTTGATACACATATATTGAATGTCTGGTACATGACTCAATCCAACTCACCTACGCCTCAATCTCATATTAGTTAGAATTGGCTACATGATCCTCATCCCCCATCCTGCTTAGCTTAAAATTTATTGGAGTAATTCAATCTGTTTCCCAATTCATAGTCAGCCAATCGATCATCTGTCGGTAGGACTGTCAAAATGGGCTTGGCCCACAGGGCCGGCCTGTCCAACCCTATAAATGGGATGGGCTGGACTGCCATATGAATAGTCCAAATAACAATCAGACCTGTTTGGCTCGCTCCACATCAGTCCAAGAGCTCATATGGATTGGATCGGACTAGTTCGGATGGGCCATGAAATTTTAAAAAAATCTTAAAAAAATTATTATTTTTAATCTCTGACTCTTGAGCCCCGCTGCCCCACATCGTCGGCCGCTGCCTCACATCCTGAGAATAGAAAATGCTTGAGCTGATATACTTTCTCGACTTGTAATTAATTTATTTAATTTGCTCGATCGAACGTTCATTGAATATCTTGAACAACCAAGTATTGATAAAATTGATAAAGTGCTACAAATAAATAATGAACCAAGTTGGATGGATCCGATCATCCAATACTTGACTGACGGAACTTTACCTAAAAATTCTTCAGAGATCAAACGACTAAGGTGGATGGCCTCACAATATATTTTGATGAATGGACAACTTTACAAAAGGTCATTCTTCCTTTCACTATTGAAGTGCTTGAGACCTACAGATGCCAACTATGTACTCCAAGAAGTTCACGAAGAAATTTACAGAAATCACTTGAGGAGCAAATTATTGGCTTATAAAGTCTTGTGATAAGATATTATTGGCCCACTATGAAAAAAAATACAGCTGAACTTGTCCGAAAATGTGAACTGTGTCAGAAATATATCAATATACAATGTCAACCAACCAATCAGTTGACATCAATCATTGCACCATGATCTTTCGTACAATGAAAATCAATATCCTCGGTCCGTTCCCTCCAGCATCTGATCAGAGAAAATTTATAGTTGTCGCCGTAGATTACTTCACTAAATAGGTGGAAGCCGAACCTTTGGTATAGATCACTGAAAGTAAGATGGAAGACTTCATCTAGAAATCAATTATATGTTGGTCGGTTTACCACATATCATCATCACCGATAATGATCGATAATTTGACAATTAGAATTTAAAAATTTGTACGAAATTTTTATTACACACAAACTCACTTTAGTCAGCTATCCACAATCTAATGGTGAAGTAGAAGTGACAAACTGAACGATTCTACATGGTCTCAAAATCAGATTGAATGAAGCTAAAGACTTCTGGATGGAAGAATTATATTCGATCTTGTGAGCATATCGGACAACTCCTCATATACCAATCAGAGAATCACCATTCAACTTGGCCTATGGGATGGAAGCAATGATCCCACTGGAGATTGGATTACCATCAGTGAGGGTCGAACAATATGCCGAGCCAAGTAATTCTGAATATCGAAGAGCCGATCTGGACTTGCTCCCAAAATTCAACAATAAGCTCAAATTTGGATGGCAGCATATCGGCAGAGAGTAGCCCGATACTACAATGTGAAGGTCAAACTGAAGGTTTTCCATCCAGAAATTTGATCTTGAAAAAGGCAAAAATTTTAAGAGCTTTGGACCAAAAAAAATTATCTCCAAATTGGAAAGGACCCTATAAGGCGATCGAAATGCTTCATCCCGATTCATACCGACTAGAAACTCTCAATAGAATGACTATTCTTCGAACTTGGAATGTCGATAATCTAAAATATATTATCAGTAAAGTTGTTCATATATGCAACACATTTGAAATGAAATGATTGGATTCAGAATCTTCTTCAAATGTTTGGTTATCTACAAAAGTGATATCAGATCGATAAATAATCAACCAATATATACTGACTACATTTCGATCAGATGACTGTGGAAATTGACTCAAGTCGAACAATTACTCATGCCGACTTAGCTATGGCTAAGCGAAACAGTATGCCAATTCAATTAGATTGAACAGAATAATAAACTGACTTGACTTCGATCAGTCGAAAGATATTCAACTAACTCCATCTATCAAATATTTTTAAAAAAATCTAATTTATCTCAAAGTTTAGTGGATTGATGCCCGATGATACTTGAAAAATTTTCACCTACAATTCACTTAGCTAGCATTCGACTAACAGATGAATTCTGCAATGATTATTGGTTGGCATTTGCTTATCTAATTGATACTCAACAATATCGACAATAATGTACATCAAGATTAAAAAGAAGTCCATACTTAGAAAATTTATCTTTCATTCATAAATGAAAGGATTACAAATTAGACCAAAAGTCTGATTACAAATTGAGTTTGATCATTGTCCGACTATGAAGAAAGAATTTTTTTTAATACTAATCACCAATCAGCCTCTTCCTTGGCTGTGTTGACAGTCATCGCAGCATTAGTCTTATGGCCTTCGATAGCAATCGACTTTGGTATGGCTTCTTCAACAACGGGAGTAGACTCTGGTGCAGTCGGTGTAATTTTTTCAGTCGACACTATTTCATCGTTAGTTTCCTCTTCCGAACCAGGGGTGGTGATGCTGCTCAGATCCAAATTTGGGTACAACTTTCTAACTGCATCCCTATCATCTTCATAGCCGACATAATAAGAAGTGTAGCCGCCCTCGAGGATTTTATTTTAAAATCTTGCAATTCTTTGTAATCCTTGACGGCCTGCTCCTATGCCCGACTCAGAGCATCTTTGGCTGTTTGTGCTTCCTTCTTAGCGGAGGCCAACTCTACATCGACCCATGCCAATCTTGATTCGGTGGTCTGATGTTTTTTCTTCTTTCTCCAACTCTTTAGCGCAATTGTCACGATCTTTTCGGAGCTGACTGATTTCATGCTTCTTCTTTATTCGGGACTCCTGAGATTTGATAGTCTGCCGTGTGGATTCTAGCTCAGTACGAGCCGACTGCAATTCACCTCTCGTCGATTCCAACTTGGCTCTTACCAACTCCAGTTCGACCTTCATGCGAGAGTTCTTCTCTTGATAATTTGCCTCTCGCTCGGCCGCCACCCGAAGTTGTTCAGTGGCCATAGCTTTCTCAACGTTTGCAGCCACGACTTTCTCCATCCACATTCGATGAAAGTCGGTGATTTTTTGATACCCACTCTCCAATGTCTGCATATCATGCGCTAGTTGAAAAGAAAGAAAATAAGTCAAATCAAAAAAAAAGAAGAAAGGAGAAGAGAAAGAAGAAGTGCATCATCAACTTATGCTGAGCATTATCGGGTAGAAGGATGAAAATATTTTGGACACAATCTGATCTTTTCTGTTCTCCCTATCAGTCGGGAGAAGTACAACTTTGATGAGTCGCTTGGTCAATTTTGGATTGGCCAAAGCCGACTCACCTGCAGGAATTCGGATGTTGAAAAGTGCAGTGAAGCCTGATAACAATCCATCTTTGATGGAATGGCTGGTGCTTTTTTTCGCTCTTCGATTGGTGGTCGCTCACTCGAAGCCGCCATCCAGTCGGGTGTTGATGGTGCTCAAGACAGCATCGGCCCAGTTGAAGGTGCCCGAGGTATCGTCGGCACAATAGTGGACGATTTTGGTTCAGGTGCAGCAGTAGACTCTGTCAGACCCCTTGTCGATGAAACCATGGTTGGCATTGTCTTGACGGATACCAACATGATGGCCACACCTCACCATCTCTGATCGATTCCCTCCAACAGACGGTCCATCAATCGGTGGAAGCACTGTCGGAGTAGATAGTGCAATAATAGGGTCGATGTCAGGAACGACTACCGACAGAATGTCGGTTTTCCTCATTGATGCCGACTCCACATCGACCCGACTCTTCCTCGTCGCTCGGGATAGTCTGGCACCAGTCATTGCTCTCTTTTAATGGCATGTTGTTGAATATCAGTTGCTGAGACTCACACCGCTGGTCGCATAGCCGCAATCAAAAGGCAAAATGACTCTGTTACAAAGTTCAAAGATAAATGAAAACAAAGTAAAGATCAACTAAGCTATACCTAAGAAAGTCACTGGACTAAATCCGACATCATAGAGAGCTTGCTCCGTCAGTAGCTCTCATTGTGCAAGGACTTCCATATCCTTCAGTCAGAGAAAGTCCTCCCGATCAATAACTTCGACCCGACTATATTCATTAGGATTTGTTCTTGGATCTCTCTAGGATGAAGGAAAGCCCTAGGGAGAAGAAGAAGAACAAAGAAAATTGGTTCTTCCACTTGTGGATAGATGAAGGAAGACCAGAATAAAGATAGGCCTTCCTCGGGTTGAAGAACCATCAGCCCTTAGTTTTGGGTGGGACGAAGAACAAAAGAAGCACAAAAAATAGAAGGTCGAGGGTTGGTCGGGATCATGTGACACAACAAAGCAAAACTGATGATCAATCGAATGGAATTCAGAGCTAACTGAGCAGGACAAAGATAGTAATAATCAAGGAGATTCCGGACAAACTCCGGAATCGAAAAATGAAGATTAGCCAGAAAGTCCTCCATATAAATCGCCACCTGATCTGGAGGAGGAGAACTCATCCGATCGTCCGGACCAGATGCAAAGAGCTGAAAGTGCTCCGAGATACGATATTGTTTCCAGAGCCGATCGACATTGGATACAGATAAGAAAAAATTTCATGTTCGGATCCAAAGGAGAATCGTAAACCGGATCATCTGATCGACTATCTCGAGGGGCCTTATCTACTCTAACCTTCTCTCTATCCTTTCTACTCCTACTAGCCATTGAAAATAGTAGGAAAGAATAAAAAAGATTAGAAGAGAAAGAAAGAAGAAAAACCTTATCTGAAACTAAAGGATGATCTGGAGACCATAAAATACAAGGAGAAAGACTCCTATAACCTTGAAGCTCTTAACACCAAAACAAAGTCCTCAATTGCAGGAGAGAATAACAAGTAAAGAAACAGAAAATCCAAATAAAAGCGACATTATATATATACAAGGTCCGTCAACGGTCGAGATGAATTTGTTCAAATCAAGATTATCCCAGACTTTGATATGTGGCTACATCAAAATCGATCATTGATTGGATGGTTCGACACACCAACCGTCAGATCACGCCACATCATCTCTATCCATGTAAACGATTAAAAGCCAATAACACCCGGACATATGGTGACAATCAACTAGTCAGAATCAAATCAATCGGATCGTCCAGCCGTCTAACCGTCTTCTCGAATCGACATCCCAATGATGGTCTCTTGATTATCGAAGTGACAAAATGGCTAAAGACTCTGCATTTTTTGAAGGAATCATTAATGTCTGTAGCTGAATCGGAGCTCGACATAATACGTGACAACTTTCTTCGTCCAACATGTTAAGCCATGTGTCAATCCACTTGTCAGGCCATCTTAGACTTGGAGGTGGAGAGTAACTATTGGAGTAATTCAATCTGCTTCTTCGATTCATAGTCGGCCAATCGACTATCTATCGGTTGCGGGTGATGGACCATGAAAGCTACACTACACGATGAGTTTCAGCTCAATTACAACACATCATTTGACTTTCAATCGACCTAATAGGTACAGATTACCGACTATCAATCGGTAAGCTGACTGATAGTCAGTAACTTTCGATCAACTTTCTTGACAGATACAATTCAACTGTAGCGACTCGACCGATTTCAAAATCGATGGCCAATCGATATGCCAGAGTCTCCAATCGATGGTTATTTAAATTTTTACAATTATCAACATACAGTCAGCGTACTCTGACTACCGACATAAAGTCGGTATATTAGAAATCTTCAACGCAGACAGCGCATAATGGCCACATACTATGATCATCAGTGGGCATTAACTGTCCATCCCACGATCACATAGTATCGAGATAAGTGGGACCCATGTGCCTAACCATTACAAATGGTTACCAACAACTCGTTTATAAAGAAAGATAAATGAACAGCATTGGTAAGGTACTTTTGGACTAACACTCTATCATTTTGAATATTTTATCTATTGTTCACTACTTCCACTGACTTAAAAATCGAAGGATTCCTATCGGACATAATTTTGGTCTATAGACTTCTTTTGCAGGTTGCTTTTTCTCGAAACTAGATGCAACAGGAGATTGGGCACAATAGAATCATATTTTTGAGAAATGTCAAGATGCCAAATTCTTCTCTGGGACTTCATTCCATATGACTATTTATTTGGATTGTTGCTTATCTCGTACTTAGACTAATGAATAAAATTATAAAATGATCCTAATATCTATTTTGGTATAAAAAACAATCTGATTATTTGTTGCCAATTAATAATTCAGAATATTTTTTATGCAAATCCACTAAACAAAAGGGAGAACAGAAAAATAGAAGAACAGCAAAGAAAAAAACTCTTTACCAAAAAAAAAAACAGGAACGAAAAAATAATTGGATAAAGTTGACGAGATGGTAGGTTGGAAGGGTAGATCTTTTCTACTGAGAAATAATATTCTTTCTATCGTATAAGTTATGTTATATGATAGTTAACATTATAATGTAAAAGTTGCGGCTCTAAAGAGGATATTTAAGGGTTTTTTTTATTATTTTATTATTTTTAGGTTCAAACACCACTAAATCCTAGCCGACTATTTTCTTGATATCCACGTTCCAATCGTTTGCCGGCTTGGACTGGGTTTGTGGCCTATATTAATTGATAATCATTTTTTTATATTTTGCCATGACGCAACTATTTATCAGTGCATGAAAAATTCATCCATCTTCATGGCCGCAGCTTCTTTTTCTCTCTTTGATTTCTGACCACATAGCTTTTATCTTCGTATTTAGTTTGCAAATTCAAATTTTTTATTATCAATAAAAATATTATGATAAACATGCTAAATTATTAAAGTAGCATCTTTATTTATTGAGTCATGAATCATAAATTATCCAAAGAAGTTACACTTTCATTAAAAAAATTATATATATACATATACATGAAGAAAACCATCACATGGTGGTAAGTATGTATGCAGAAATTTCAAAATAAATACGCAGCAGAAAAAAATTTCAGATTTAAATATTTTTAAATCTAATTAGATCTAATCTAATTACGCATGCATGGAGATCATATCTTAATTTCAGGCATTATCATTATATTGACAAGATTAAAATCTAACATAATAAAGAACTGATTGTTATTTTTGTGCGGGTAATTTTTCACCACAATCTAAAATCTATGGATGTCTTTGAGGTTTCTTCAAACCGTACAAACGTCCGATCTCTACAGATATCCACACAGGATTGATCTTGATCAAGAGAATTCGAAGACCACCGAAGTGCTAGCTCCTTTGTAGGTCTCTCTCCCTTCAAACTGAATCTGACTTCTTCTTTCTTTTTTTCTAAAGAAACTAGGAAGAAGACTTTTATGGAGAGGATGGAAGAGGAGAGGAAGAAGAGGAGTCTTTCTCTTGGGCATCAAGAAGAGGAGAAGAAAGGGCTCTTGTGCAGCAAGAAGAGGAGAAGAGGGTGGATGAAAATCTTCTTGATCCCTTCCTCCTTCCCTTATCTATAAACCCCATACCCTTATCTATCTATCTTAACCTTTGATTTTTGAATCAAATTCAAATTTTAAAAGTTTGAATCAAATTCAAACCTTTAAAAATCAGATTAGGATAGAGAGATAAGAGAGAGAAGAGAGACTCCCAGGGGTGTGGCTCCTCTTGTGCGTCCCTCTTTCCTTAGGCATGTAGGATGAGAGAGAGTAAGTTCAACTGAGATCTCAATTCCTAACCCTAATTATACTTGGTTTGAATCTAATTGAGTTTCAAATTCAATTAAGTTTAGTCAGATCCTAATTTGACTAGAACTAGAACCAAAATGAATCAAATTAAATTCAATTTAATTTGTATTAAGTCCAATCTTTAATTAAGTGATCAAATCAAATAATTAATAATTAATTTAGTAATAATTGTTAATTATTCTTCCTCTAACTCACTAACCTTTAGTAAGTCATCTCTTTGTAACTTTTACAATTCAGTCCAATCATCAATTAAATTGATAATTGGATCTATCTGTGAATCGAATTCACAATTCAATTATTCGATCAAATCAAAATTCTTTTGTATGTGATCCTATAGGTTCTATTCTGTCTGATAGTGAGATCTATTATAATCTCCATCATAAATATCATTGAAACTCCTTTCAATGGATTGAAATAATTCTAACTCACCCAATGAGAATTATTGACTATCAATAAATTCTCGCAGATTTCACAATCTACGAGTGATGCCTAGCAGCATGTAGTAGCAACCTAGCAGAATAAAAGAGTCTGGACCTCTAGGTGTAGTTAACATATGATTTAATTCTTCTATTGTGAGTTTCGATAAGATGGAAGTTATGAAAAGTTGTCAAACCCTATCATCTATCACATGTAAGATTTAATGAGCTCGAGTTCAAATCGTGGATCTTATGAAAATCTTTTCTATTAATCACATCGCTGCGGCCACGGTCTTAAAAACTCAGCTTTATAAATCACATAGGATTATTCCTTAACTATTAAGGTCGATAGATCCCATCTAAATATACATCTTACTCCTACAATAAATCAACTGTAGCCAACATACACCGTAAGGATCCATATGACTAGGAGACCAAGTAAACGTACAGTTAAACTACAGCAACTTTATTGTGAATAACTAAGACACCGCAGGTCAAAGAATCATTCACACTACTACAGCATCGAGAAAGTCACTGACGAATGAGTAGACATCCAAGTGACTTCTCGTATTGGTCATGTTCGGTACGGATGTTTTCTAACAACCACAACACTCTCGCTCCAGTATCTTCACACTCTAAACTCAAGACTTGTCTATCCAGATAAAAGCAATCCATGCACCAAGCTCACCGAATCAATCACCATCCTCTTGTTGATCTATCGATCGAAAATAATTTAAAAATTAATCATAAATGACACATGCCTCAAATTCTCAACTCTTGAAACTATGCGTCATCATCTTATTAATTTTTTGAACGATTCAAGGACAGATAACACAAGAATGGATATAAAATGCCCAATATTATTAATGAATAAATAAGTCAAGTACAAATTTATATCCTAAAAAAGATATAATATGTTAGTCAGATTGACTTCTAAGACATACATCTAACAATATATATTATAATTAAAATTATCATCATTCTTTTTATATCTTAATTCTTTTTTAAATCTTGAAAAATATTGAGATGCTTTCAAAAAGAGAAAACGCTTAGACTTATTTCTACCCATTTGATGCACGAACAGGTATTTTGGTCTAGATAGAGCCTGCATAGAAGTTTCTGAAAGGCTATCTAGACCACATTAATGACAACCAACAACCAACTTTAGGTTGTGTTTGGTAGCTGGCAATCTATCTAGAATGCCAGTAATTCAAAGTGGGCCTATTAGATTGTGACGTTCGATATACTATTTGGGTGGCAATCCAAATTGCTTTGGCAATCTACATTGTTTCCTATGAGACAATCTAGATAATCCTGGGATGGGTGGCTATCCATATCATCACTTCTTTAGTAATATTGTAATAAAAATTTTGGACAAAATTATCCCTCAAACAATCATTCTTCTCTTTTTTTCGAACTCTACCACACCCTTGTCGCCCTCGACTGCCTCCCCTCTGCGAGTGCCCTCGTCATCTCCAACCACGATCCCTATTTCTATGTCGGTATCGACCTCTCCTCCCTCGCCTCCACCACCGCCACCCCCTCCTCCGACGACCCAGTTGCCATTCGTGAGCTCCTTTGCCACTGCATCCTAGCATTGCAGGATGCAATCTCGACCGTCGAGCACTGTCGGAAGCCGATGGTTGTGGAGATCCATGGTGGCTGCATCGGCAGTGGGTCGACCTCGCCATCATCTGACATCTGGTGCTACTCTGATGATGCCTTCTTCTCCATCAAGGAGGTTGACCTGGCCCTTGTTGCCGATCTCGAAACATTCTAGTGGCTGCTAGCGATTATCGGGTATAGAAACGCTGCTAATCTGGCACTCACAGAGTAGTGGATCTCAATGTCAGAGGCCAAGGCGATAGGATTCGTCTCAAGGGTTTTGCTTTCTAGCTATGTGTATTTTGAAAATTTTGATTTAAATTTAAAAATAAATTAATTTCACATTCAGTATTTCAAATTTTATAAAATTTTATGAAGATATTTTAAATTTAATTTTATATTATTGATAATCTAATTATTATGTCAGTATATCAATTAAAATTTTCAATAATTTTACTGTAATATTATCTGTGTATCAAATATGATAATTAATATTACTGATAATTTAATAGTGATAATCTATCTTAAAAGTAATTCATAATTTTTTAAAATTATCCGATGATACATCAAATATAATTTTAAAATTATATTTTTATTGGATAATCAAATATAATTTAAATTTATATTTTTATTGGATAAATATAAGATCTGCCATGGATACCAATTAAATTTAAACAATTTTCATGACATAACAATCAGATAGAGATTAGTTCCACTTGAATAAAACTTTGAAAGAATTACACACCACCCACCACAAGCATCTACTAGGCACACCTGACATGGTTCTGACATACGACACCGTCAGAAAAGACTATTAGGGTCGGTAGGATCCCACTTTACAGACCTGACATGGTTCTGACATACGACACCGTCAGAAAAGACTATTAGGGTCGGTAGGAGCCCAC
Organism: Elaeis oleifera; assembly: GCA_000441515.1. Classification (NCBI taxonomy): domain Eukaryota; kingdom Viridiplantae; phylum Streptophyta; class Magnoliopsida; order Arecales; family Arecaceae; genus Elaeis; species Elaeis oleifera. Next base: position 2,847,134 of record KE504642.1, read on the forward strand.
TTTACAGTGAACTTCGGGCTTTTTTTCTTCAATTTCTCCGAGTATCTATTTTAAATTGGTGTAAGGGAGAACTAAACTGATGACGCCGCTGGTAAGAGGGGTCTTTGCCTTTTTTTTTTTTTTCCTTATTTAAGATAGGAACTAAAAAGAAATATAGCACAACAAGAAGCCAGCCTCATATTTCTCCCTGATGCCTAACCCATATAATTTTTGTTCCTAAAAGGAGAATTAGGTTGGTAGATTTTCATTGTTTTTAGAGAATATTTATGGATTATTACTATGGCCATGCATTCTTGTACACTCTTAAAAGAGATATGAATTTAGGATATATTTGATTGGAGGAAGCTATGATCTGAAATAAGAATAGAAATAGACGACTCCTATTCCAACCATTTAATTAGAAAAAATCTCATTTCAATTTCGGAATAGAATGGGATGGTCCAATTCTCTTAAAATCTAATCTCAACTCATCTCCAAATTTAATTTCATTCCGATTCTAATTATGATCACAAACTTAGAAGATATTTGGTTGGAGGGAGTGAGGATTTGAAATCGAAATCGGAATGGATGACTCTCATTCCAACCGTTTGATTGGGATGGGAGGAGTTTCATTCTGAGTCCAAAATGGAATGAAAATAGCTCAATTTATATAGAACTCAATCCTTACTCTCCTATATGCATTCAAATTTTTATTCCAATTTCGATTTCGATTTCGGTGACGAACCAAACGCTTCAGAAGATTTGGCCATTCCGATTTTCGATTTCAAACCATTCTGATTTTCATTCTGATTCGATTACGAACCAAACACCTTCAAAATGTTTGGTTCGTAACTGAAATCGAAATTGGAATCGAAATTAGAATAAAAATTAAATTCATAGCAGAGAATATGAATTGAGTTCTATATAGATTGAGTTATTCCCATTCCACCCCAGAATCTGAATCAGAATGAAACTCCTTCCAACCAAACAGTTGGAATAGGAGTCAACCTTTCCGATTCCAGACCCCACTCTCTCCAACCAAACACCTTCTTAATATTTTGAAAGATATAGCTATTTCAATCCCTATTCTAATTTATTCTAATTCTGATTTTAGTTGCGGACCGAATAACCCCGTAATTCATTCATCAATCCCTACTCAAAAGCAACTTGATCATTACCATAGATACATGCATTTGTATCAATTACATGTTTAATTCACCAGCTATCCAAAACCTTTTACGGATGACCAGCACTTGCACGACCGCTCCATGATCAAAACTATCCAATGATTCTGGGGAAAAAAGCGCTTCAACGAATGAATAAAGCTTGCTGTGACGTGGGTAAGCTACATGTTGAATGGTGTGGAATGACAATTTGGTACCCCACAAATGACAAAGTCTCATAATATCTTGCCAAGGAAATTTCCGGTTCGAATATTACCCATTTAGAAGCGAAAAAGAATTTAAATGCAAAACCTATTCCTGTGAAGTGTGTGAAGCTGACAGCACGTGTTGCTCAACATAGAGCAAGCCTGTAGGTTGAGAAAGAATATGAACAAACTGATAAAAGGATTTGCTATCTACAACTCCAGATTCAGAGGACAATGTTGCAGACCCGGAGGTAAGGGTTGTCAAGGTTTACATACTTGGTCCAGTAGTGCCTGTACTTGGTCATAGCAAGATCCAGCCAAGGCTTATAATTCCCATTGTAGTGAATGACAGCTGCCTTCTCAATGTCCGAGGGGCTGATTTGAGGATTGTAGCCCAAACCAAGAACATGCCAACTCCGATCAAGCGCATATGTCAGGCCATAAAATGATACCAGACCTGCTGGCAGTGTCCCAAGCTTCCACAGATTTCGATCTTTGTTCTATAGTGAAAAAAGAAGCTTCTGATCAGTTGGGGGTACCATATAAATTTCAGCACAAGTGATATCAACATTTAGGGCAAAGCTTAATATAACATGAAGAAAGCGATGAGGCACAACTGATTGTTTCAAGATACAAGTTTAGGCAGATCATGTACACCTACACACAGATGTAAATTTGCGTATTGTCTTCAACAATTTGCCAGTTAATGTCTGAGAGCACTCCGTAGTGCCATTTATACTAAGACCATGTTGCAACATACAGAAACAATTTAAATGAAGTTTCTTCAAAATAAGACTCAATAATTATAATCATCAGAGAGACAATAAAAGTGACAATCACAGCACGAGGAAATAGGTGGAAATTTAATATGCATATTTTCATTATGTTGCGGTGTAGAGTAGAAGGCTTCATTAGTCCCATATTTGGTTGCGAGTGACTCTAGCTTATATAGGAAGGGACCATCCTTCCCACGTGAGGCGTCTTTTAAAGGATAAAACCATGAGACCCATAGACCAGAACGAACAATACCTCACGTGCTGAACCATAAGCTCTTGACCGCAATATTGGCGCCCACCGTGGGGCTGATGCACTTCCTTCGGATTGTGGGACTTTTCCCATCCACACAACAATCTGTGATAAAAATAAGGAGGGTATCTCCCATCCATACACAGACTCCCCAGGAGCCGTGGTAAAATAAGGAGGAAGACATCTCCCGTCCATACATAGACCCCTCTCAGGGGTTGTGGTAAAAATAAGGAGGAGGACAACTCCTGTCCATACACAGACTCCCCTTTGACGGGGGGCTATGTTGTGGTGTAGAGTGGGGGGCTTCATTAGTCCCACATTTGGTTGTAAGTCAAAAGGGATTCTGGCTTATATAGGAGGGAACCATCTTTCCCATGTGAAGCGCTTTTTAAAGATAAAACCATAATATCCATGGGTCAGAGCGAATAATACCTCACATGCTGAGCCATGAGCCCTTGACCGCAACACATGACAATTGAAAAAACAAACATATTCTAACTTTATGTTTGATTATATATCACTGCATATTCAAAATCCACTGACTTTAATGTTTAGTTGATTTGACATTTTTGTGGATTCTGCATCAAATGCCTTGTTTCTTTCTCAAGAGGCAATCATAGTTCATTTTTTTTACATGTGAAATTGCTTTCAAATAGTGAATTATACACTTTAAATAGTGATAATAACCCAGCAACATGAAAATTATCTTAAATTTCAGGAAAAATATAATCAGAATCATGGGTAATTGAAAATTGTAACTAGAAGAACTCTAGGAATGATATCATACACAAAACTGGAAAAAAACATCCTTACCAAGTTTTGCCAGTAGTGATATATTCCTGTGATATCTCGTTTCTTCCATTCTTTCAAGTCAAGGATGTTCATTCCAAATGCCCATCCACAGCCTTTGGGTCAAGTTATCAGCGATCACTGGGTCTGAGAAGTTGAGATAACCGCCGAACTGATGAAAGCTCCCCTTGCAGGTCTCTACAGCACCATTCACCATCCCCTTCATATCTATAGACCAAAGTGGTGTTAAATCCTTTTGAACAATGACATCATCATCAAGAACAGTATCTTATCCAGCTTTGGAAATATTTCTGGCATGTAGAACCTTAGATGGTTGAGCATAGACAAGTACTTGGGATTCTTGTACTTGAGATTTCATCCCAGCAGAAAGAGTAGAAGGGTGATCTGCTCTGAAGTAGTATTGTTTAAGATTCTCAGATTTAATCTGGTGAAGAACTGGACAGTAAGATGAATTAATCCACTTGAATTCATCAAAGTTCTCCACATGTACTGTCGCATCCAAAGGAGGATGGGCAATGAACCACATCTTCATAGCTGCAAAGTTCATCCTGTCTGTGACAATGTGAAAGATATGTTTTCCTGGTTCCTTCACATGTAGTATGGTAGAGTTGACTACAACTGCTGTGGCAAGAACATTATCAGAGAAGATTGCATAATGGTAGAGGGATGGATCTTCAAGTTTGGCCTTATCTGCTAATTCTTTGCTTGTATGATCTTGTTGGAAGTAATCAGTAGTGAGCTGCAAAGGAAGGCAGTGTAGGGGTGTAGGGATTATCTTTGTTGTAGTGAACTGCATCAAGAACTGGTTTTTCTTCTGTTGTGCAATTATTGTTTCCTCCAAGGACTGTGCCATGGCTCGTAATTTTCTTGCCACCAAAGAACAATCATACAAGTGCTCTTTTGCAAATGATAGAACCCGAGCCATTGCTTCTACATATTCAAGAGCACTGGAAGATATGAGAAAAAGGGTTCCACATCAGAGTGAGATTTTTAAATGGAACAGCATTATACAGAAATAGTTGAGAAATGGAATACCCTTTTTGCAGTTCAGCATCTGAGTTTGCTTCTCTAATAGCATTTTGATTTTCTTTAATCCGGTTCATCAAGTACCCAAAAAGATCAAGATTTTTCATGGAACGAGCAATGCTAGCATATACCTTAGCCATTGTGATCTGATCTTTCATTAATTTCAAAGTGGAATCTCGGTCATGGTTACGATGGTCTCTCCTCCATAAGCTGTTATGTCGCCTGAGTGTGTTGTTGAAATGCAATGAGTGATCCACGGTTGCTATTTTCATCCGTAATTCAGCATCTTTGCTTAGTTGAATCAGCTCTGCAGTTCTTTTTGCTTCCTTTTTTGACGCAGTTCCTGCAACAAAAGAACCATAAAAGTTCTGACCAACTATGCAGAAGTTTAGATAAAAAATTAGAAAGAAATATGATAATCACCAAACGCTTTAGCTTCTCTGAGCTAATTGAGTGAGCTTGTTGGTGTTGATCAGCAGAAGGCTGGTCCTTCTCTCGCGATTCACTTAATTGTGGCTTAAATGACCCTTCTTTCCACTGTCAGTTGTGGGAGATGAAGTAATTATCAGGGCATTGTCATCCAACAATGAAGTAAGATTGTTCACTGACACAGGACATGCTAACAAGCTTGAAAAGAAGTATAGGATATAACTAAGAGGCATGCTAACAAGCTAGCTTCTCAACATTGAAATGTATCACTGGTGTTTTTTCCTCCTTTCTAGCTTCTGATACTCAGAGTTTGTCTTATTTTAAGAGACGTTTCTTTATATTCAGTATTCTCTCAAACTTAATATCATTCAATATAAATTATTCTCACTTTAAGAAGATCACATTTGTTCTTTCAAACACAGCACGTGAAGTCAGCAAAGTACCAGTCCACCCGTTGGATTTACAGGGATTTCATCATTATTATTCTTCCACATCCAAGAAGCAGATAAATCCTTCGAGTTTACTTTATGCACTTTTAGAGAACCAGAAGCATCTGCATACATAATAGTTATCTCAACATCCTGCACAAAAAATAATGTCATAAAGACAGAGGTAAGTCCACTCGCATGAATAGAATGTATTTTGACACTTAACTAATTTGCTGATGGGAGCAGTCCAAATGAATCATCTGTCTAGCGATCATTCTTCTTTTTGGCCAATATTCAGTCATACCAAACAAGAGTATATGAAGGATCATAAAACTTATGACAAAATGCTATGCTCTGTAATAGATTCTAAGGATGCTGCCACTCTAGACAAGACAACAACGAACAATTTTTAAGTTGAAAAATTAACAGATGAAGTATGCAGTATTTCTGTTTTCTTAAGATAAATATTGCTAGTTATGCTTGCTTTTCATCTCTAGATGCTATATTCTTTACCCATCTTGTTCCACTACATTCAACTTGATCTAGGTATCTCCTACCATCTATATGGTTTTTGACCTCCACTGAGGAGTTATGAACTTGTTTACTTCTCATTTGCCCTCTTCTTTGTAAAATTTAGTGCTCTTCTAGTGTTTGGTCCTTTCACCACTTGCTTGCTGTGGAGACTGCTTTGCTCATGGAAACATCTAGGTGGTTCAGCTAAGTGTATCAGACTCCACTTTGATATCACGTTTTAGTGATTGAAGTTGAATAGCTTCGAGAATTTGCCCATATGTGATATTTCAAAACCATCATGCATTCTCATATTCCCAACTAAAACAATTTAGGAGATTAAAAGCTAATTATTTTATCCTTTTATGAAGTCAAGTATGGTTCATGAGTGGCAGATAGTTTGTGACTGCCAGTCTGCACAGGAGGATGAACGATCAGAAGCTCTTCACTCTAAATACCCAGGTTTCGACATGAGATAGGGACTGTAGAGTTATCCTTCCTTACTACTGCTTCATGACCATAAGAAGATTTTTCAGCTTTTCACACTTCTCTTTACTATGAGTCCGTTCAGCAATAGTTATGTGAATGTCGTCCTCTATTTCTAATTATATCAGCTGTTACCAAGCTTGCATTGTAGCAAAGGAGAATTACCTTTATTTTCTCACAACCTGAGAGGCTCAAACTAAGAAATGAAAGCAGTAGGCTAAATCAAAATTTTCTCACAATCTGAATAAGCTACAGATTCCTGTAAATTTTTAAAATCAATTTTCTAGGAGAAAAACAAATCTCAATGTTTTAAAAGATGGCCACAGTATATCTGATAGTATAGGATAAACCAGAAACTAACCAACGAAAATTCTAAAAAGAATGCCTCACAATCCTTTAATGGAAGCCAAAAACAGTGGCAATAATCACTTAAGAACATTAGAACAATATACGTTGTGGAAGAAAACTCAGAAGGAAAGCTCAAAACCTTTCCAGGCATGCAGTGCGGACAACCCTGCAGACGCCTATAGCCTTTGCCATCTCTCTGGCTGTAAAAGATACGTTAATGACATTCAAGTGGGGCTAAAGAAAAGCATCTCTCATAAAATTGAACCTAAAAGCCTCCACCAAGGCAACATATACGTACCAAATAATTATCATATACAAATGATATCTTAAGAACCCTTGAGCTATGAGAACGTGCCATTTTCTACACTAGCATTGGCTGAATACATTGTAAGCCACAAGCAATAATGTAAATATTACTATACAACCCAAAAACTGATCCTGGTAGATACTTAAAGCTAGTTATGCTATCTTTAGCACAAGCATGTCATGTCATAGCTACACACAATGGTATCATTGCAACAAATAAGACCAAAAAAAGGAGTTTTTTGTGTGTATACCCTCCTAAATATTCAAATTTACATGAATATCCTTTCAAAATTGATATTTGCATATATACCTTCATAAAATACTTGTTTTGCAAATATACCTTTCTTTTCCTTGTTTTTTATCATATATACCCACATTATCTAATGCTGTTAAAAAATTAACGGTTTAAAATCTAAATGACCAAAATGCCCTTATGGGTAGATATAAAAAAAAATTTATAAGGATATATATACATGCAAATAGTAATTTTACAAGGATATTCATGCAAATTTGAATGTTTAGAAGGATATACACGCAAAAATGTCTAATTTAATTTTTATCTATTTCATATAGATGGATTCGGACCCTCTTACTCCACAATATAGTAACATATTACATAATATAACAACATGATAACGATATTATATAATATTTTATATATTAAATACTATATTATATTTATTTTAGGTAAGATGGGACAATTATGTCCATCTTATAACAACATAATATACCTTATACATTTCACAAAGACATTTTCGATAAAATTTTTA
>KE504642.1:2872949-2884782 GCA_000441515.1 Elaeis oleifera
TCCCAGATTTGATGAAATCTGAAAGATCCTACACAGGAAAAAGGCGATTTTTCTTCAGATGAAGAAGAGACTGATGAAATCATCCTCAACCAGAGTCCACAGCCACTATAGGGCAACTACAGTCAGAGCCTGTGACTATCGAAGGGCAACCGTGGCCAGATTATGGTCATCGGGAAGCAGCCTTCGCCAATTCTAGTGCCCACCGAGAAGACTGCTCAGTTAGCCACCGATGCTCTTATGGGTTCCTCGATCGATTCTCAGCTTGAGGTTGTTGATGCCTCAATTGAGGTCTGAATCATTTATAATCTTTTACTTTATTTTGGCCTATCAGCCCATGTAAAGATGAATTTTTGTTTAATGAAAAAGTTTTACCTTAGAAGCTCTCGCTATCTCTTCTCTAATATCCCTGTGCCTTCATTTATCTTCACGTAGTTAGGCCATTGTGGATTTTGTGGATGCTTGATTATCCATGATTGTGTTGAGTCATTACTGTAGAGCATGGCTTGGTTAATTGGCATTCAGGTGAAGTTTTAAGGGAGAGGCTCGTAAAGCAAAGAAGAGGGCCTTTAAAGTAAAGCAAAGAGTCTTGGAAAGGGAAAGGGCTTGCATCGAGGCCTTTGTAGAGGTGAAGCACGTAAAGGAGAAGTTAAGAAGAGTTGACAGAAGATCTACTTTAGAGAGAGCTTGGTTAGTCGAAGCTTGTGTGAGGTCGGCCAAGGCAGCTGAAGAGGGGAAGAGGGGCACTGTGGAGAGGGTTGCACAACTTTAGAATAAGCTCCATGCGGCTAGGGGAAGGATTGCTGCCTTGGAGTGGTTGGTTAGTTAGGGAAGGTCAGTGGTGATGGAGCTCACACAGAAGGTGTCAACTAGTGTCGCTGAAGATGTGATCAAACAAATGAAAGCCAGTGTCGCTGCCAATCATATCAAAGTCATACTCGGGATGGTAAAAACCTTAGTTATGACTTATAGGGTCGGCTTTAGGAATGCAAAGCCTTAGTTAAGCAACTTTTTTCTGAAATCGATGCTGGTCTTCTTGAGGTCCCCTTTCCAAATGAACTTGAGGTACTCGAGATCGAAGATGCACCAGATCCCACCACTGAAGATCCCACTTAGGCCAAAGGTGGTCCTGCTCTAGAAGCTTAGGATTTTGTCATGTAGAAGTGTACTCTTTTTCTCATGTTCTCTCTTTCTTTTTGACCACCCGTTATTCACTGAGCAAGTATTGTAGTTGGTTGATCCGACATTGAAGAAATGAGAATTCTAAAATATTTTGTTGATGCTGCCGATTGTTAACTTTGTTAGGAAGCTTTAGGCTATTGTTCTCGATGCTCATGGTTAGGCATTCCATGATTTCGTGGGGTAGCCATTGGTAGTTTTAAGATTGCATCATCCATATTGGTACTCAGTCAGCCTGGGTGGCTTTTTTGCTTTTTTTGAGTGACCTCGGTTGACCGTTGTCCGAAGGATGGTTCAGGGGCTTTGAGGGTTCTTCTGGATTAATCCTTGCTTTTCGAACATATGGCCTTTCTTTAGCTTGGCTTACTTATGAGCATGGGGCCTTCGAGGCTCCTTATAGGTTAGCCCTCGCCTCCTGCATGATCAAGATTTTTTTCAGCTTAGCTCCTTTAGGTTAGCCTTCGCTTTTTGGTCATCCGAGGTCTTCGAAGTGAGTGACTTAAATTTGAGAGCTTCGAGGGTCCTATATAGTTAGTCCTCGCTTCTTGCACGATTAAGGTTTTCTTCAGCTCAACTCGCTTAGGAGCGAGGGGCCTTTAGGTTAGCCTTTGCTTCTTGGTAGCTCGAGATCTTCAGTCTGAGTGACTTGGATTTGAGGGCTCCGAGGGTCTTATATGGTTAGTCCTCACTTCTTCCATGACCAAAGTTTTCTTCGGCTTAGCTCGCTTTAGGAGTGAGGGGCCTTCGAGGGTTCTTTAAGGTAGCCCTCGCTTCTTAGCTGTTTGAGATCTTTGGCCCAAGTGACTTAGATTTGAGGATTTCGAGGGTCCTATATGTTAGCCTTCACTTCTTGCACGAACAAGTTTTCTTCGACTTAGTTTGCTTTAGGAGCGAGGGGCCTTTAGGTTAGCCCTCACTTTTTGGCCATCAAGGTCTTCGGCTCGAGTATTGTCACAAGAAGAATGAGGTCTATGATTATTTACCAAATTTGTGGATTAGAAGAAAAATCTGCTTTTTATTGAAAGAGTGGTTGTTACACTATTGGTAGCACATCCCCAGGTTGTCTGAGTTCCAGGGTCGTTATAGTGATGTTCCATCCAGCTGCTTTAAGCAGTAGGTCTCGGATCTGATGACCTCATGCACTCGATAAAGGCCTTTCCAGTTGGGAGATAGCTTTCTTTGTTCACTTGGTTGAGATACCTCGGCTCGACATAGAATCAACTCGTCGATCTAGAATATCTTGTCTCGGGGTCAAGAGTTGTAGTATTTTATGATCTTGTGTTGATAGGCTGCCATCCTTACTCAAACTCTTCTTGACTTCTTCAAGCAAATCCAAGTTTGCTCGAAGCCATTCAAAATTGTTTGGTTCATTGTAATTTTCAACCCACAATGAGGGAATCCTGACTTTGACTAGAATGACCGCTTCCATCTTGAAGGTGAGGCTGTTCGATGGATATTCTTTGTATGGTTTGGTAAGCCCAAAACATATGATTAAGCTCATCAGCCCATGAGCCCTAGCGCGATCCAACCTAGATTTCAAGCCCTGTAGAAGAGTCTGATTAGTTACTTTAGCTTCTCTATTAGCTTGGGGATGGCCTATCAATGTAACATCATGTGAGATACCCAAATCTCAACAAAATTTGACAAATCGGGCATCGATGAATGGGCGGCCATTGTCTGAGATCAATACTCGAGTAAGGTCAAATTGACAATGATAGACTTTCAGATAAAGTCCTTTATCTTAGTTTTAGTGATGCGAGCCAGTGGTTCGGCCTCCATCCATTTGATGAGGTAATCTATGATGACGAGTAAAAATTTCTATTGGCCTAATGCTCGAGAAAATGGAACAAAGATATCCATTTCCCACCGCATGAAGGGTCAGGGCATATTGATGGGGTTAACGGTATGGCAGGTCAGCACTGAATATTCACGTTCCACTAGGACCGATCGCACTGTCCGGCCAGGTTGGCCATGTCCTACCATATAGTGGGCTAGTAATATCTATATCGAAGTACCTTGTAGGCTAGTGATATGGCCCTTGGTGGTTTTGCATATCCTTTTTGTACCTCTCATGGAGCATAATCAGTTTTGGAGGGGCATAGGTGTTAGATGTATCCCTAAAAGTCAATCTGACTGACACATTTACTCTTTCTAAGATATAATTTTATTCTTGATTTTATTATTCATTAATAAATAGATAGTTATTTCATTCATATTGTGTATGTATCCATGAATCGTCTAAAAATTAATAAGATGATGATATATATTCTCAAGAGTTGAGAATTTGAGGTATATATCATTGGTGATTAATTTTAAATTGGTCTCAATCGATGGATCGTCATGGGGATGGTGATTGATCCGATAAGATTGATGCACGGATCACTTTTCTTCAAGTAGACGAGTCTTGAGTTTACGGCATGGGGACACTGGAGCAAGAGTGTAGAGAGAATAAGGATATTAAGCGTGACCAACATAAGAAGTCACTTGGATGTCTACTCACTTGTCAGTGACTTTCTTGATGTTGTAGTAGTGTGACTGATTCTTTGATTTGTAGTGCCTCGACTACTCACAACGGAGTTGCTATATTTTGACTGTGCATACACTTGGTCCCTAGCCATTCAGATCCTTGCAGTGCAGATTGATTGCAGTAGGTTCGTTGTAAAAGTAGAATGTGCACCTAGATGGGATCTAACGATTTTGGTAGATAAGGAGTAGTCCTATGTGAGTTATGAGACTAAGTTCTAAAGACCATGGTCATGGCAGAGTGAATAATAAAAAAAATTATGATATTTCACATAATGAACTCAAGTCGAATAAATCTTACATATGATAGATAATGGGGTTTGATGAATTTTTATAACCTTCATCTTGTCGGAACTCATGATAGAAGAACTGTCATATGGTAACTATACCTAGAGGTTCATTCTTTCATTCTACTGGGTTGCCACTATATATCGCTAGGTATCACTGATGGATTATGAGACCAATGAAAATTATTTGATGATCAATAATTCTCATTGGCTGAATTAAAATTATTTCAATCCATTAAAAGAAGTTTCAATGATATTGTTGTTGGTAGTCATAATATATCTTACTATCAGATAGAATAGAGTCTATGGAATCACACACATAAGAAAATTGATCTAAAAATTGACATTGGGCTTTGGAAGTCTTAATTGGATTAGGATTTATGAGAAATCCTAAAGGATTTAGGTTCTCCATGCTAGCACATGGTTAAACCCTAATTTCTTATGAGATTTGGACTTCTTATAAGATAGGTGTTGTGCGCTAATACCACTTGTTGGGCGAGGAAGAAGAAAAAAAGAGAGAAAATATCACAAATAAATCAAGATAACGTGGATTGACCTCAAGCCTACCTCTACGGGATGTGCAACCTTCACTATGAGAGAGAAAATCAAACAAATATAAGAGAAACTCATCACTCAATTCTTGTACAAAGATCTCTCAACAAGAAGCCCCAAAACTATCATAAAAGCTTTTTGAAATCTTTCTTGAAGTCTTTTTGCACTATTAAAACGTCACCAGCTACCTAACGTAATAAATGACTCATCAATCAGAGCTATAGAGGCTCAAAAATAATCAAAACTATATTTTCTAAGATATTAAGCTCAAATCAAATCCTAGAATCTTTTGGACCATCCGATCGTGACCGGCTCGAACTAAAATCGTCTGATCATGCAACAGACTCCATTAACTCTTGATTAAACCCAAAAGTGATCTGGGTCATCTAATCGTGATCGACAGCTCTCTGGACCATCGGATCATGCACCATCCATGCATGACCTGTGAGCCATGGTAAAGCACAGTCCACCATGGACCATAAAGGATAAATGTGCCTGGGCGCCTGTGCTAGGCCAGGGCCACACCCGCATGTGCCCGCACACCTGCAGTTGGCCCATGCATGCTCGTGTGCGCTTGGGCTAGCCCATGCAGCTGCCATCCTGTGCCGGCTCGTGGGTCCCTCTGGCAGCCTGTGGCCTGTACCAGCCTGCTGTTGGCCTTCTCTCACACGTATCTCCTCCATTTGGATTCTATTTAGGTTGTTTTTGAGCTCGTTGGATTTTGTTCGTCATCCTGAACCTCATTCTAGGCTTATTATAGACTGAATCTCGAGATATTTTTCTCAATAATCTCTATCTCAACTTGATATTCAGCCTCCACCTATCTTTAAGAGTCTGTGATTTGTCTTGTCCCCATGCCTTGGGCATGCCTACTATCTCATGGATGAAAAATGTAGGAGTTGAGCCAAGCCACTCATCCCACTTTTATCATGGGCTGTGTCCACTCTGACCAAAGATATGCTCGAGAAAATCTCCTGCGGTAATAGAAACTTCACTCTATGATGTCACCTCTCATCCTCCCAAGTCTTGCATCTCATATCCGATCCTCCTCCACTTGGAGCTCTATCTCACACTGGGCTCCCTTTGGCTCCTGAAGCTCCACCTCGCATTGGACTCCCTGTCAGGTAGTAATATTCTCTTATCCTCTTTTTCTTCTTCAGAATAATCTTATCATCATGCATAACCTTCAGAATTCCATCACCAGCTACCCACCTGTAGCCGTTTGAATCCAGTCTGCTTAGTGAGATAAATTCTATCTAAATTGGGTATGTATCGGATCTCATCCAATCTCCTCACTACCCCATCATGTGTTCTCCAACTGATCATCTCGATATCTCTGATTACATTGCTCGATCCATCTGACAGATGAACAGTGCCCTCGCTGCTCTCTATGGAGTCAAACAGCTTCTCTCTGCAACATACATAATAGGTGCATGTAGAATCTAAAATTTATTACTGAAAAAAAAATATATCTTTTCAGATATCAACAGAACATCATTATCTAACTCGCTACTAGCCGTCGTTGTAGTAGCCCTCGTCCGATCTTTGAGTTGAAGGCAATCTCTGACATGATGCCCAACTCATTATATCAGTTGCATTTAATCTTGTCGGGATCTCTCATCTTGGACTTGGATCATCCTCCTCATGATCCTCTATCGCTCCGTCTGCTATCACCTACTTCAGATACCATCAAAGCTGAGCTGCCACCATCTGAGCTCGAAGTTTGGTTCCCCCGTCTGAGAATCTCATTGTAAAAAATCACCGTGATGATCTCATCTGTTTTGATGGTGCTCTCTCCCATTAGAAGAGCAGTCATTAAGGACTCATACGGAGGGAGCAAAACTAGCAAGACTAATGTCTTAGTGTTCTTCGCAACCTTCTCACCTACATTGAGAAGATCGATGAGAATCATTTAGGAGTGGCTGAGATGCTTCTGCATGCTCTGTCCCTCATCCATCCGTAGTTGGTAGAACCGTCTCCAAAGAAAGAGAGTATTGGTGAGAAACTTCATCATGTATAACTTTTCGAGCTTCGATCACAGCACCGTCGGAAAGATCTCGTCAAGTACATAAATCACCACCTCATCTGTCAGGTATAGGCAGATGGTACTCACTATCTACATCTATAGCCCCTTCCAAATCTTCTCCTCCATGGTGGCTGGCTTCTTCTCATACAAAAGAGTGTCGATCAACCCATGTTGGATGAGCACGTCCTTCACCCTCGTTTGCCATAAGAAAAATTATTCTTCCTATCGAATCGGTTGATCTCCACCTTGATTGTGCTTGTCTTCTCCATCTTTTATCTCGATCAACACCATCTTTGTTTGGATCGTCTGATACCACTTGTCCACGATAACCAGACTCTGATACCAATTGTTGCCGTACCACCTTATTTTGATGCTAATTATTGTGCTCTGATATGACTTGTTGGGGAAGAAAGAAAGAAGGAAGAGAGAGAACAACACCATAAATAAATTAAGATAATGTGGATTAGCCTCAAGCCTACCTCCATAGGGCATGCAAGCTTCAAGATGAGAGAAAGAAAATCCAACAAATATAAAAAAACTCACCACTCAATCCTTGTACAAAGATCTCTCAATAAGAAGTTTCAAAACTCTTACAAAAGCTCTCTAAAACCTCTCTTGAAGCCTTTCTGCACCATCAGGATATCACCAGCTATCCAACGCAATAAACGACTCATCAATCAGAGCTATATAGGCTCCAAATTATCAAAATTATGTTTCTCTAGGATACCAAGCTCCAATCAACCCTAAAATCTTCTAGACTGTCCGATCATGACCGGCATGAACCAGAGCCATCTGATCATGCAATCAGGCTCCCTTAACTTCTGATCAAACCTGAAAGTGATCCGAGCCATTTGATCATGACCGATGGCTCTCTGGGCCATCGGATCATGCATCGATCCATGTGCGGCCTATGAGCCACGACAGAGCGCGATCCACCATGGACTTTGAAGGACAAATGGGCATAGGTGCCCACACTGGGCTGGGGCCATGTGCTAGGCCGCGACCGTGCTGGGTCGGATGCCCGCGGTCGACCCATATGCGCCTGGGCTGGCCCATGCAGTTGTCGGCCTGCACTAGCTCGTGGGTCCCTCCGACGTCCCGTGGGCTGTGCCAGCCTACTACTGACCTTCTCTCGTACATATCTCCTCCGTTTGGACTCTATTTGGACTGTTCTTGGGCTCATTGGATTTCGTTCGTCATCCTGAATCTCGTTCTAGACTTATTATGGATCGAATCTCGAGATATTTTTCTCAACAATAGAGAGTTGACTAGTCAAAGCACACACAAAGGGGTGCCAAGTGTTGGGCACCTAACACCTATTCCACATGAAACAAGGAGAAGGGGTGGCGTCTAAAGTGGTTGCACGCCCAAGAGAAGTGTGATTGAGAGTCCTTCTAGGATTGGGATTTTGATCTGGTCAAAGTCCCATGCAACAAGGACTCTTAGGGATCTATTTAAATCTCAAACCCTAGGGGATTGAGATCAGAGCCAAGAGAACCCATGCCCCACTTAGCCGTATGCCCTCTCTCCTCACGCCCTCTCTCTCTCACGTCCTCTCTCACATACGCACACAAGGAGGAGGAAAAGAAGGAGGCATCCTTCTTTCTTACACACCAATAGAGAGAAATTATTCTCTCTCTTCTTTCTTGCATCTGGATCAAAAGTTGGTTTGAGTTTGAGAGCTGAATTCGAGATTTTGTGTACTAATTTTTTTGGAGAAAAAAGATCAAAATCAAGGGAACATCCTAGATCATTTCTGTGTGGATATCTATAGAGATCGGACATGTGTGCGGCTTCAAAGAAACTCGTAAAAATATCCACGATCATTGAATCGTAATGAAGATCTACCCACACAAGATGAAGATCAGATCTTCTCTAATTTAGTTTTATCTTAATCTTAAATATGAGGGATCCTAAATTTTGAGATACAATCTTATGCTTGCATGTATGAGAATAAATCTGATTTTATTCTGCTACATTTCAAAATTTTTTCTGCATGCTGTCGAATTTTCTTTAAGTGGTATCAGAGCCACCCTTATATGATTAAGATGAGGATCTTAGATCTGATAATAATTGATCATGTTTGCTGATTTTCATGATTCTGATGCTGTGATGGCTGATCACAAGCAATCAGAATTATGATCCCTATGATCAATAGGTTGTTTAAAAGCATACAAGTCAATTGTATTCAGATCTGAAATTCATTTTCATGTATTGGATATATGAGGTGATGATCATGGATAGACACTTTTAGGTATGTGATGTGCTCTGTGATTAGATTATGGTGCTTGCACATATCAAATGATGGATGTATTTGGAGGCCTGCGCATCTCATTAGATTAGATCTAATAAATGTATATTGGGTGCTTGCGTGCATCATATGGATTAATATAATTTGGAGATCTACGAGTCTCATTAAAAAGATTGTAATAATTATTGTTATTATCTTCTGGATTGTATTATGTGATGATTATGCATGTCAAAGATTGATCGAATTGCAAGCTTGTCGCATACGATGGACGTGGATCGATCAGATGGTTGATCGATGGAGGATCAAAGAGTTGATCGTGATCGGATCAAGAGTGCTCGGGAGCGCATCAAAGAGTTGAAAATGATCAAATCTTTTGACGTGCATGTGATTGTAATAGTGGCCCTAAGACCCAATTCGACTCAATGGCTCGAGCTTGAATCATAAGTCCATGATCATCACCCGTTATATTTATGTTTTAGCTAATTAGTTGTTTGCATGTGATGTAGATAATTGAATTAGCAGATTAGTTATTTACATAAGATGTAGATAACTAAATTAGTTGCTTAGTTACTTGCATGAGATGTAGATAATTAATAATTAGTTGAGACCTAAATTAAAACCTCTTTGTACAAATTAAGTCGAGCAATCTTCCACCATTGTAGATGTGCGGATTTCTTACTGATGTTGACTATTCTCGATTGGATACAGTGGTTCAATTATTTTGAAAAGATACAACTACTCTATTAGTATGAGATGCTGTGGAGTAAAGATGAGGTTGGACCCAATAACTATTATGTAAGGGATTCAATGACGACTTTACATCCATGTTGAACGATCAGTCTGACTTAACTAAGGAATGAGACCAATAACTATTAGGTGAGGCCTACATAACTTAGAGACTGGATATTGCTGTAACATGCTTAAGAAGCATTGGACAAGAGTTGTTCACTCATTGATTTGCATGTTATCAATAACTGTTAGGTGAAGTACGCATAGATCAGTAGGACCGCAATACTCACTTGAAACTCTAGTCACAAAGAGTTTTCATCTCTCTACCTGAGGAGTGTAAGAGATTCATAGAATAGTGGGAGGTATACTTGTTTTAAAAGATCCTAAAATAAATTTAAAAATCAAGTATGAATATTTAACTAGAATCTCTATTCTTTGCTGTTCACTATGTCTGCTTTCAATCTTCTAGCCTGAATCCTCAATAACAATTGTTTAATTGGAATGAACTATGAAGATTGACTAAGAAACTTAAAAATTATTTTAAGTTTAGAAAAGCTTAGCTATATACTCGACCAGAATACCTTGGTATTATCAAATCGTTCAACCACTGACCAACCGAAAGTGCTTGAAAAATGGACAAATGACGATAACAAAGTCAGGTGCTACATTTTGACATCAATGTCTAATGAACTCCAATGCCAATATGAGGATATGAAGACTGCCAAGACTATGTTGACTCATCTACAAGAGTTGTACGGTGAAGAGAGCCGATCTGCGCACTATGAAGTGTCCAAAAGATTCTTCAATGCCAAGATGATAGATGGGCAGTCTGTTCATGATTATTATTTGACAATGATCAAGGACCTCGAGGAGCTTGAGAAGCTCGAGATGACCATGCACAAGAAATTATAAGTGAATTTGATCTTGTAATCCCTTACTAGTTCATATGGGTAGTTTATAATAAACTACTATATGAATAAGATTGATTGCATATATGCAGAGTTGTTAAACATGTTGACAACTATTGAAGGTATCTTGAAGAGTTCAAGGGATATAGTTCTAGCCATGGAGCAGACTTTCACTCTTAAGAGAAAGTCTACTTGGAAGAAAAAATCTGTGAAGAAGCAAAGGTCTGAGAGCAAACCAAAAAAGAAGCTTCTAAGAAGACTGTTGACAAAGGAAAGTATTTCTACTACAACATTGACGGCCATTGAAAAAAGAATTGTCCTATGTACCTAGAGAGTCTGAAGAAAAGCAAAGTAGATACACCTTCAGAAGGTATATTAGATATGCTCATTATTGAAACTAACCTCATGATTTTTTCTACTTCTAATTGGGTTATAGACTCTGATCAAGTGCTCACTTGTGTACCTCAATACAGAGTTTAGAAGAAAGTAGAAGGTTGAGGAAAGGTAAAGTGATCCTTTGGATTGGCAATGGGGCAAGAGTTGCTGCTGTATCTATGGGCACATATTCTCTATGATTATCATCTGGATTTAGTTTAATACTAAGAGACTATTATTATATACTTGCTACTAGCAAAAATTTAATTTTTATTTCTTCTTTAGCATAGAATGATTTTATTTTAATTTCAATAAAGACTACAGTATAATTTATTTTTAAATAAATTAGTTGCATGTAGTTTATAATTGACAGTATTTATCACTTACATATGGATGTATTTGTGAACGTATCAGAGCAAGTAGTGAGTGCCTTTGGATCTAAGAGATCATGAGATGAGATAAACTAAAGTATATATGGTACTTTAGGCTGGATCATATTGGAGAGGACAAAACAAATAAATTGGAAAGGCATGGCCATTTAGGCTCATTGACTTTTGAGTCATATCCAGTTTGTGAATCATGTCTTTAAAGAAAGATGATCAAACTATCTTTTGTGGGACAAGGGAAGAGGACTACTGAGATATTTGCTCTGATACATACTGATGTATGTGGTCTATTTGATGTGTAGGCCAGAGGTGGTTATATCTACTACATTACTTTTATCGATGATTACTTACGGTATGGGTATATAGATCTTATGAGACATAAATTTGAAGTCTTTAAAAAGTTCAAAAAATTCAGATATGAAGTAGAGAAGCAAGTTAAAAATTAGGATACTTTTTCATCTATGCTTACACTAAAATCTATCTGTACACTGCTTGCTATTGTCGCATACCATGATGAGATCTGGTAGATGGATGTGCAAGCTACAATGGACTAAATCAAGCATCTCAGAGTTGGAACACTTATGTCAATGACGTGATCAAATATTTGATTCATCAAGAAT
>KE504642.1:2910636-2928357 GCA_000441515.1 Elaeis oleifera
CACTGTGTGGTCAGACCCCAACAATATCTCAGTGTTTCTTTCTCCATATCCCACAAGGCAGCTTGGCCATCTTTTCTTGAAGACAGGACTCACAAATTGGATAAGACTCGAAAGTCAATGGCCCGAGAAGGCCTTCTTTCTTCAATTTATTCATTCTATCTTCTCTTATATGGCTTAGCCTAAGATGCCACTGATATCTTTGGTTTAGCCTATCTCTTGATCTCTTAGACTCTATGGCATTCACTACTTGCTCATTAACATTTATCAATGCATCAACATGCAAATGGTAGAGACCATCAATCATAAAGGTATGTGCAATAATTTTATTTTCAAAATAAATTGAGCACTAATTCTTTTAAAATTGAATATGTAATCATCCTGTGCTAGCATAAACATAAAATTAAATTTCTGCTAGCTACATGTACATAAAAATAGTCTCTTAGAACTAAACTAAATCCTAATGATAATCACAAAGAGGAGGTACCTACGACCATAGCAACAACTCTTGCTCCATTGTCGACTCTAAGAGTAACTTCATCTTCTCTCAGCCCTCTACTTTCTTTTAGATCCTGCATTGAAGTGCATAAATATGTACTAGAACTAGAATCTAAAATCCAACAAGAAGAAGATGAAATCGTAACATTAGTTTCTATAATGAGTGAGTCAGACATACCTTCAGAAGGTATGTCCTTCTCCTTGTTCTTTAGACTTGCCAAAATAGAGCCCCTTGAATTCTTCAAGGTCCCTTTAACTGTCACCAACATGTTAAGTGATTTGGGTAGAGTGCTATCAATCTTATCTATATGATAGTTTATAATAAATTATCCATATGGTAGTTTACAATAAATTATCCATATGAATCAAAAAGGAATTACACAATTAGATCCATCTGTAAATCTTTGTCCATAGTCATATCGAGCTTCGAAGCTCTTCAATGTCCATGATCATTGTCAAACAATGATCGTGGACTGACTGTCCATCACGCATCTTCGCTCTGAAGAGTCTCCTGGAGACTTCAAAGCGAGCTGTATGACTTTGATTAGTATACAACTCTTATAGATGAGTCAGCATATCCATGACAGTCTTGATATCTTCATGCTGATGCTGAAGATCGTTAGACGTGGATGCCAAGATGTAGCACCTATCCGATTATCATTATCCATCCACTTCTCAAGTGTAGCTCGTTGATCAGGGGATGGATGAGTCGACAGTATAGAGATTTTTCAATCAAGTATATGGGTCAATTTTTTAGAACTGAGAACTATTTTTAGATTTCTGAGTCAGTCCTTATAATTGATTTCGATTAACCTGTTGGTCTCTAAGATACGAGCTAGTTGGTTGGAAGTCGACATGACTAACTGCAGAGAGTAAAGTTTTCTAATTAGATGTTTGTATTTGATTTTAATTTATTTTAAGAACTTCAAAAATAAATACTACTCCCACTATTTCTTTGAATCTCTCACATTTTTTGGGTGGAGAAATGAAAACCTCTATGCGACTAGAATTTTAAGGGGTACTATGCTCTCATTGATCTAGGTACACTTCACCTAACAGTTATTGGTGATATACAAATCAATGAGTGAATAATATTTTATCTATTATTTCACTAAGCAAGATGCAGTGACACCGATCTCTAAGTTCTGTGGCCTCACCTAACAGTTATTGATATATTTTTTAGTTAAGTCAGATCCATCGTTCATCAATGGGCATAAAGCCGTCATTAGATCCCTCATCTTACAGTTATTGGATCCAACCCTGTCTTTATCTCGAAGTATCGAATGCTAATAGAGTAGATGTGCCTTTCGGATGCAACCGAACCATTATGACCAGCCGAGAATGATCAATGTCAGGAAGACGCTCGCATCTCTATAATGGTGGAAGACTGCTAAACTTAATATATGTGAGGAGATTTATTTAGATCTCTTTTAACCATTTATATCTCATGTAAATCTTTAATTGAATAGGGCATGGGTTCAGCTCAAATCACCAGGTACTCAAATCAAAATTGATCATAGTTGGCCAAGTAAGCAAGAGATTGATGGGAGGCACCCCATTGCTGGTGGCAACGGTCCTAATTAAATTACCATCGCTCAATGTGTTTGCCTTAGACACCAACTGATCCTGATCAATTTCAAATTGGATTAACCTAAGTGATCGAAGCTCAAGCCATTGAGGCAAGACCAGAATATGGGCCAAGATTTTTAACACATGCAAGTTAATCAATTTGATCCTACAACTATTGATTCGATCTTGAGCTGACTCGACCTAATTGCAATCAACTCCTTGATCCGATTTGATTAATTGCTCATCTTGATTGAGCCCAACATGTACCAATCAAGAATCTTAGGACTCTAATCAAATTAGAGATCCAAATTGGTCTACCCATGAACCTAAGATGCAAAAATTTCAGATCATGACTTCAAATTTAGATCTGAAATAGATTTCAGATCCGAACGAAACGACTCAAAATATCTTCAGATCTGAATCTAATTTCAGGTCTGAAAGAAATAAATTTATTTCAAATCTGAAATAAATTTTAGAACTGAAATAAATACATAATCATATAATGTATTATGCAAAAATTTTAGATCTAACAATTTATGATGTTCAACATCGTTCTAGGACAATCATTTAGTATAACCGAGTTATGCTAGGATAATTTTATTTCAGAATGATATTGAAATATTTAATCAATTTCAGATCTAATTTTTGTAAATCAGATTTTAGATTGCATGCATTCATGTTCATATCAGAACCATGGCTCTGATATCACTATTGGATTAGATGGTTTTGATGCATGTAATTTCAAAATCTTTTGAATTAAATAACAGAAGTAAATCTAGATTAAATATTTTAATCTAAATAAATATTAGATCTGATTTACAAATCATCTAATAATGGATCTATAATATAAATATAATCATGTATCTACAAACTGATCTAATATTTAATCTATCAAGAGGAGATCTGATCTTCATTTTGCACGGATCGATCTCTACCATAGTCGATGATCGTGGATGTCTTGATTTTTCGAGCTGCATAAGCATCCGACCTTTATAGATATCTGTACAAGATCTTGATCTGATCAGAGGCTTCTTGATCTCCCTAGGGTGCTAGCTCCCTTGCAGAGATGATTTTCTGATGGTTGAGTGAAGATCTTCTTTGCTTCTTTCAGATCCTCCCAGAGAAGAAGATTTTTGAAGAAAAAGAAGTGAAAGATGAAAAAGAGAACCCTTCCCTTTTTCTCTCCCTAAAACCCAATGCCACAAAGAGATGTGATGCTAAAGGGTTATCCCATGCCTAGATATCTCACGCCCCATCTATCCTTTTTTGCTTATTTTCATGGTGAAATCAGATTTCACTTATATGCTGTGCCCCTTATTTTCTCCTTTATTAGGCATCCAAGAGGAGCAGATAAGGATAATTCTTATCCCATAAGAATTTGAATTCAAATTAAATTCATCCATATCCAAGAGGAGAAAGAAGGAGCATTGAGAAGGAGTTGGGCATGTGCTTTCTTCATGCAAAACAAAGTGGGGTGCAAGAAATGGTATGGAATCATTGGGGCGGCACTAGAGACAGAGAGTCTCAGTCCATTAGGACTCTCATTTAGGTGGCTAATTAATTCCTAACTAATTATGAATTTGGTTGCCCCTCAGAAAGAAAATCCTAGTCTAACTAAAATCCAATCAGATCTTAATCTAATTAGAAAATTAATTGAACCCAATTTCTAATCAAATTAGAAATTAGTCTTCCTTGCAATTGAGTTATCTTATAACTCAATTAGACTTGATCTAATCAAATCCAAATCAAACCAAATTGAATTCAATTCAATTAGACTTGATCCGAACTCCATTGTTCAATCAGATTGAACCAATTAGTAATCCAATTGCTAATTAATCATTCTACAACTCACTAACTCTTAGTAATTAATTTATTATAACTTTTACATTGAATCAATTATCAATCATATTGATGATTAGATTCAATTGCGATTCATGATCACTAATCAACTATCTGATCAGTCAAGAACTTCTATTGTGTGTGATCCTATAGATTTTATTCTGTCTGATAGTGAGATATATCATGATCCTTATCACAATATCATTGAAACTTCTTTCAATAGGTTAGAACAATTTCAACCCTACCTATTAAAGATTATCGATCATTAAGATGATGCTCGATGATTCTCACAATCCATCAGTGGCACCTAACTATATGTAGTGATAATCCAGTAGAATAGAAGTATTGAACCTCTATAGGTGCAGTTATCGTATGATTTAGCCCTTTTATCGTGAGTTCTGACTTGATGGAGGTTATAAAAAGCTCGTCAAACCCAACGTCAGTTATATGTAATATTAGCTCGACTCGAGTTCATTCATAGATTTTCATAGAAACTTCTTTTTAGTATTCATACTTGCTTTGGTCAAAGACTTTCTAAACTCAGTATCACGAATCGCACAGGACTACTCTTTTCTACTAAGATCGATAGATTCTATTTAGGTGCATCCTACTCCAACAATGAATCTGAACCCTCTGTAGCCAACATACACTGTAAGGATCCAAATGGCTAAGAGTTCAAGTATATATGTAGCCAAACTACAGCCATCTCATTGTGAATAGTCGAAGCACTATAGGTCAAAGGATCATTCACACCACTACAGTATCGAAAAAACTACTGACGATTGAGTAGACATCCAAGTAATTTTCATATTGGTCATCCTCAGTACAAGTTGTTCTCTAACAACCACCTGTACTCTCATTCCAGTATCTCCACACTGCAGACTCGAGACTCATCTGTCTGAAAGAGAAGCGATCTGTGCACTGATCTAATTGGATTGATCACCATCCTCTGTGATGATCTCTCGATCGAAAGTATTTAGAAATTAATATATTTTCAAATTCTTAATACCTTAAGAATATATATTATCATCTGTTAATCTCTTGGATGAATCATGGACATATAAAATATAATTGGAGTAAAAGTTATCCTTTATTAATAATAAATTATAAGTACAAATTTTATGCCCTGAAATTTATAATATGTGTCAGCCAACAAGTGGTTTCTCGGGCACACATCTAATAAATTGGTAGGGAGAAGAATCTTTTATAAAGCTTGTGTTTATAAAAACATAATGTGGAGCTTGATATTTGATCTCTTTAGAATCTGCAGGTAGCACTCCATCTCATAAGAAGCGGATAAAAGGATCCATCCAATAAGGTTCATTGTCAATCTACAGAATTGGAACCAGCTCTTCAGTGCTGGACTTCTTCAGAAACTCAAAGAATGATTTCTTGGTTAGATCTTCAGGAGCCAAAGTCATCAGTTTAGATAGTAGGTCAGCACTTGAATTTTGAACTGATATACCTACTGAATATCAAAAACAACAAATGCCAAGATTAGATCCTTCACTTTTTGGAGGTATTTCTTCATGTTCTCCTCTCGGATTCGAAGTCTCCTTTCACTTGTCTTGCCACTAGCTATGAATCAGTGCAGATTCTCAACTTTTGCACTCCGAGCTCGTTTGCATTTTTCAGTCGGCAATAAGAGCTTCATATTCAGCCTTATTACTGGTGTTTGGGAAGTGAAACCTCAAGACATATTCTGCAATAAATCCTTCAGGCTCAAGAAGTAATAGGACTGCCCCCGATCCTATAGGGTTCGACAATCTATCCACATGCACCATCCAAAGATCGTCTGGCTCCCCTGATGAACCTAATTCCACCAGTGTATCTTTTTCCTGAGGTGGCTCGGGCATTTCTTGATCCTCTGGGATGGTGCATTCCATAACGAAGTCTGTCAAAATTTGTGTCTTAATTGAGGGCCGAGGTTGGAACTTTATCTTGAACTCTGCGAGTTCATTCACCATTTTGCCAGTCATCCAAAATATCGGGCCGATGTATGACTATCTTGAGCAGTTGATCAGTTAGCATTGTAATGGGATGTGCTTGGAAGTAGGGCTGAAGCCATCAGGTTGCAATAATGAGGGTGAAGATTAGCTTCTCCAGTCTGGTATATCTGGTCTCCATATCATACAAGACTTGGCTGACATAGTAGATCGGTTTTTAGATTTTATCTTGCTCATGGACCAACACCGTGCTTATGACAGTCGGTGAGACCGTCAGGTATAAGTAAAGTTCTTCGTCAGGCTTCTGCTTGCTCAGAAGTGGTACAGAACTGAGATAATTTTTCAGCTCCATGAAGGTACGTTGGCATTCTTCAGTCCATTAAAATTTCTTTGATTGTTTTAGAGTCTGAAAGAATGGAAGATAGTGTTAGGCCGATCTTGAGACAAACTAATTTAGTGCTGCCACTCTGTCGGCTGAACCTCCTTTATAGTCTTTGGTAGGCTCATCTTCTGTATGGCTCGGATCTTCTCAGTGTTGGCTTTTATCCCCCGACTGGACACCATGAAGCCTAAAAATTTATCTGAAGTTACTTCAAAGATACATTTGGTTGGGTTCAGCTTCATCTGGTACTACCTCAGAGTAGCAAAGATTTCTTCGAGGTCCTTTATGCGGGTTCGTGAGGTTCTAACTTTGATAAGCATGTTGTCCACGTAGACCTCCATATTTTGATCGATCTAATCCTTGAAGATCTTGTTCACAAAATGTTGATAAGTTGCACCTATATTTTTCAGACCAAAAGGCATATCCTATAATAGAAGAGACCCTGATCAGTAACAAAATGATTTCTTCTCATCTTTGGATACCATCCGAATTTGATTGTATCCAAAAAAATATCCATGAAAGTGAGGAGTTCATGCTCCAAAATGGCATCCACCAGCTGATTGATCGAAGGTAAGGATTAGCTATCCTTCGGACATACTTTGTTGAAGTTGATAAAGTCGATGCAGATTTGACACTTTCCATTCATCTTTTTTATCAGGACCACATTCACGATCTAGCTTAGATAGGTTACTTTTCGAACGAAGCCTGCATCGAGTAATTTATCCACCTCTTCAGCTGTTGCCTTCTATCATTTGGAAGTGAAGCTTTTTTTCTTTTGCTTGATAGGTCGATGGTTCGGATTGATGCTTAGCCAATGAATCATCACCTCTAGATCAAGGCCTTGCATATCTGTTGGGGTCCAGGCGAACATGTCTGTATGTTTTGTAAAAAGGAGACAAGATATTTTTTGGTTACCTGATCGAGGTTTGACTTGATCTGGATTATGTGCTCTTGGTTGCCATCATTCAGTGGGATCATCTCAAGGTTCTCCACCGACATCCCACATTCTTCGATTAGTTCATCTTTGGTGTCTAGTCCATCGACTGGATAAGCTTCAGAAAGCTCCACGCCATGAAGTGCAATTGTGTAGCACTGTCATGCCAAGGCTTGGTCTCCTCTGATTTCACCAACTTCAAACTCAGTTGAAACTTCATCTTCAGGTGTTAGATGGATACCACTGCTCGAAGTATGTTGAGTCCTGGGTGTCCGAGAATGGTGTTGTAAGCCGATGGTGTCTAAACCACTAATAAATCAACCTAAGCACTGGATCGCTTGGGAGATTGTTCGGCCACTATAAGGAGTATAATGACTCCTTCACCAGCTACTGCATCTCCAGTAAATCCCACAGGAGGGGAGTCCAATCATCCTAACTGCTTAGGGAGAATACTCATTTGGGAGAAAGCATCATAAAATAATATGTCTGTCAAACTTCTATTATCCATCAAAATGTGATGTATATCATAGTTTGCAATGTTTAATGATACAACCACCACATCATTATGCAGGAACTAAACTCCTATAGCATCTTCCTTAGTGATTGTGATGGATTCTTCAGTTTTTCACTTTCTGGCTGATTTGGCTGACTCCTAGCTCCACGTCGGTGTCCTTCAGTTATTGTATTTATTATTCTGGTGGAAGGTCGATCCCTAAAAGGCTCTCCTTGTTGCTGTACTAGTAGGTGAGATGACCTCCATCGTTCTTTTACTGCTCCTATCTATGACTGATAAATCAATCCAAGCGCACATGCCCACTTGGCTCCTTGATTTCATCTTGAAGCTAAAGACATTCTTTGGTGTCGTGGCTATGGTCTGGTTGTAGAGGCAGTACTTGTTGGGATTTCAGCGACCTAGATGGGACTGTAATTTCACTGCTCGAGGGATCCGATCCTTGATCTCCATTAATACTTGGGTTCAGGTAGCATTCAGTGGCATATAGTTTATGAATCTGCTAAGCGGAGACACACGTCACTCTCCTCTAAAGAAATTATTTTGTTGGCAGTTATGTGGAGTTTGAGACCTTCGACATCTGGGTGGAGAGCGCGAGTGCTGCTGTATCCTTACCGAAGACTTCATCTCCTCTTCTTTCTTCTCCTCTCTAGCAGCCATATTTGTTGGAGGCTCATCTTCAAATACTTCATTGGCCTGCACATACTTCTCCAGTCGAGCCAACATATCGACGAAGTCACGAGGGTAGGTCTTCTCTAGAGAGTACCAAAGACTGTTCTTCAGAAGTCCGCCCTTCAGGGCTGTCATAGTGATCGATTGATCTAGGTCATGAACCTTCAGTAGGACCTTGTTGAAGTGACTGAGGTAGGATTGGATTGACTCTCCCTCTTTCTGCTTGATGTTGACTAAAGAGTCCGATCCTTTCCACTACCTCCTACTACTGATGAAGTGATCTATGAACAAGCGACTCTTTTGGTCAAATGAGTGGATTGTCTACAGCAAAGCTTGAATACAAGTGTTGTGCTGTATCCTTTAAAGTAGATGGAAAAGCTCGACAGAGGACAGCATCGGTAGCCCCATGAAAGAGTATTAGGGCCTTAAAACTTTTGCACATGATCCATGGGATCAATAATCCTATGGTAGCTTTCTAGCTATAGTATTTTATTGTTGAGGAGCGGCTCCTGCATGATCTGAGTGCTGAAGGGTGGATTGATGTGGAATCCATCATTCTGTATCGGAGCCTGATTATAAAGTGCCTTAATTTGCTTATTCATCTCTTGAAGTTTGCGATTGATATCCATGTCTTGGGTAGAGCAGTCCTTCGAACAACATGGAGGAGAATATCGGTTAGGGTCGAGTCTTGCCTGGAATAGGGACTCAGAGATCGTCGTCTTCTTTGCTTCAGGCTCCGGGGCTAGCTATGGCGAGTCTGTCTCCCTCGATCAGGGCTCTATGAAAGGATTTACAGTCACTCTTGCGATAGCGGTGTGGGTTGCTGTATAGGGTTGGCTAGTTACGGCCTGCCATCGGTGCAGCATTGGTCGGTTGCACTGTTGCTGCCACCGATGCTGCCTTGATCTGCTGCACCGGTGCTGCCACCGTCGATACAGCATGGAGTTGCTGCAACATCTGGATGGTGGTGGTTAAGAATTGCACCTGCTGAAATAGCAGGTTGAATTGTTCTGCACTAACGACCACCATCGATGGTGGAGGTGGTGGAGGAACCTCCTGAAGTTGTGCCTTGACTTGGGCGTTGGTCGTGCTCTTCGCCGCCTGGGAGGTGGTGGCGTTGGATCGCTGGAAGATGTTTTATGTGGGGCCATGGTCTCGATCTTCTATTTCTTCTCAAAATCAGGTCAAGTCTCTTCCTCTAGCGCGAATCTGTTGTCGCTAAAATCTAGATCTCAGTCGGAGTAGCTGCACAGTGGCGCACCCTTCTTGAGAAGTGACCTAAAAAGCAAGTCCTCACCAAAGTTGGTTCTAACGGAGATCCTTTGATGCTCAAGTCAGATCTCAGAAAAATAGAAGAGAAGGAGAATTTGAGAGAGATTATGCGCACGTACCTTGGGGGTCACTTGGAGGCCATTTGATGAGATTTTCATCCAAGATCTTTGAGACTGGATAGTTACGCCTGTCTTATTTGTTTTGGAGCTAGATGTGGTATCGTAGGTACTTTTGAATTTGAAATGAGAATGCAGGCAGGATTGGATTGGCTTTGGTTGAGAAGACTTGGGCAGTCTGATGCATATGGGCACTGAAGGAGAGAGACGGCCAAGGCCAATTGCGTTCACTGGGATAAGGATTGGTGGAGTCTGAAGTATGTCTGTCGTTAAAGTCTGAGATTGATCTGTTCAAAGGTTAGCCTGTTGTGGGATCGAGATTGGTTGGTGGAGTCTTGGTTATAAGTCGAAGTTAGGATCAGCCAAAATCTGATGTTCTGCTTAGGAAGATTGCTGGGAATAAGGATTACTAAGGGTCGAAGTTAGGATCGGAGAGGTCCAAAGTTACATACTGAATGAGCTCCTTCACAGTCCTCCCATGGTTCAGAGAGGCATATCTACCTCCATAATCGGAGACACTCATTTCCAACAGTGCGATGGTATTGGCCCTGTATGCTTCATCACGTGCCTTTCTACTGATTCATGTCTTCATCCTGGATGATAAATTTTTTCTAACACCCATCTTAGAGAATGTATTGTAAATAAATATCAGTCGAGCTTCTATTATCTACCAAGATGTGACATACATCATAATTAGTAATATTAAGATACAACTATTGCATCATTGTGCAGGAACTGGACCTCTTGCGCATCTTCTTTGGAGAAGGTGATGGTTTCTTCAGACTTTTGTCTCTTGGCCAACTCTCCAAGCTCCGATCCACCACTATGCCCTCTAGTAATGGCGTTGATAACCCCATATGCTGGTCAGCTTTCTACGAGCTCCTCTTACCGAGGTGGTTCTGGCAGCTGAGGTGGCCTTGGTGGATCCTCATACTGCTCCCTCCCGTGCCAAATAAAATGGTCCAGTCGGCCACATCAAGTGAACTCATTGATCTCATCTTGGAGCTGAATGCATTCTTTGATGTTGTGGCTATGGTCACGATGATAAAGGTAGTACTTTTTGGATCGCACTGACTTGATCGGAACCGCATCCTCCTTGCCTTCGGAAGCTGCTCCTTGATCTCCATCAGCACCTGAGCCCTAGATGTATTTAGGAGAGTGTAGTTTGTGAACCTCTTGGGCAGCAACATGTGCCTCCTTGGTGGTGATAGGCATCATTGTCCTTTGGGACTTTTGGGTTGTTAGCTCTGAGGAGAAGTTCTGGATTGTTGGCAATGGGCGGAGTCTTGAACCACTATCGACCTCTTTAAAGATCCTCTCAACTTGACAAGAGCTTCTGATCTTCTCCTTCTTCTCCTTAGTCATGGCATTGGTCAAGGTTCCATGAATCTCGAATGCTTCCTCGGCTCGGGCATACTTTCCCACCCAAGCCAGTATTTTCATGAAGTTCTTTGGATATCGCTTCTCTAGTGAGAAGAGGAGAGAGTTCTTTTGAAGTCTGTCCTTCAAGGTAGTCATTGTGACCACTTGGTCTAGGTTCCATACTTTCAAGATGGCCATGTTGAAGTGGCTCACATAAGCTCTAAGGGACTCTCCTTCCCTTTGCTTGATGTTAGCCAGAGAGTCAGATCCCCGATATTGTCTCTTGTTGCTGATGAAATGGGCCATGAACAATCGGCTTGGTTGGTTGAATGAATGAATAGAGCTCGGCTTCAAGCTCAAATACCAACCCCAAGCCATCTTTTTTAGTATAGAAAGAAAGGCTCGACGCAAAATCTCGTCATTTGCTCCATGAAGGAGCACAAGAGCCTTGAAGTTCTCTAAGTGATCCACTGGGTCAGTTGACCCATCATAGACTTCTAGCTATGGCATTTTGAAGTGGATAGGCAACAGTCCTGTATGATCCTGCTACTAAAGGGTGCGTAGGTGCAAAAATCAAACCCATCATTTCGATCTAAAGCCAATATCATATGCTTCGATTGGCTGATTCATCTTCTGGAGTTTGTGATCGACATCAGCATTATGGGTTGTAAAGGCCTCTGAGTGGTGCAATGGAGATCAACACAGAGTAGAGCCTTTTCTGGAATGGGGGATAGGAGATCGCCTTCTTCATTCGGGACTCTTGGGCCAACTGAGCCATGTCTGTCTTCCTTGCTTCGGACTGCATGGGGGAGGTTGATGTGGTTTCGACTGGGGTGCCTCCTGCGATGTAGGATTAGGTTGTTGCATGGTGTGGACTATTATGGTTAATGCTTGTACTTGCTCCACCAGCAGGTTGAACTAGTCCTGGTTCAACCCGTAGCTAGTTGGGATGGCTGAGGTGGGGCCTCCAGTTGCTGTGTTGGGCCATGATTTTTGATCGATCGAGTCGCCCTGGTGTTAGAATATTGGGAAGAGATTCTATGCAGTGGTATTGTTGTTGGTCTCATGCTCCTTTCGAAAGTGGTCGGGCCTTTTTCCAATGCTAATCTGTTACTGCAGATTTCTGACTCGATTCGACTTGACTGGAGTTGGACGAAAATTACAAGATGGTAATAATTGGATCTATAAAATAAATTCTGATAGGAGTTGGCTCTGACGGGGACCCTCCAACGCTTAAGTCAGAAATTTGGAATAGATGGGAAGGAGTAAGCAAGAGGGAGAGATTGCATCCTTGGGGGTCCCTTGTATCTCTATTTATAGATCGAGGTGAGAGCCATGAGAGGGCAAAGATGCAGGAAGCCATCTCGATAGTTTCTGACATATCACCCATGATATTTTTGGCCTATTTTCTCGACATCTGGTTATTGTCCATTGCCTTATTTGCTTCATCGCCAGCTAAATTTGATGGTTGCAAGATTTGAAAATCCATATGGGAGCCTAAGGTCAAACCTTCTTGTTATATCAGATAAGGTCAGCCAGAGCATGCTGGATCGGCAGAAACCAGAGTTAGCTAAAGCCAGGGTTAGTAGTGACCAAGGCGGTTCGCATCTCCGGCCTAGGAGGTAAGATTTTCTATCTGTATCACATATATAGGTACATATATATATATAGACATACATACCAATACATATACATATCTACATAATATATAGGTAGATAGATAAATAGAGAGAGGGAGAGATTGAACTACACATTGTATGCTAACTCTTTAGAAAATATATTTGATGATTTTAAAATCAATAATGCACCATCTAAATTGAAGATCCAGACTGTTAAACATGATCTACACTATAAAAATTGATAAAACCAAATTCATATATTTTGATAACTTTTAACCTATTCATCAAGTAGGTACAAAAATAAATAATATCAATCACATTAGTATAATATAAAAACCTAATAAAGCATGTAAATTCATAATCCACTTGATGGATCATCATATATATATATATATATAAAGCATGGATAGATCTAAATTCATGAGATTTTAATGATTATTATGATAAACATAGTACTATGGTATTAAAACCGTCAATATTGATGCCTACCAGTTTATTGGGTAAGAGATCACTATAGATAAGATGCAATTTTAGTTGCCTTTCATTGTTTGGGATCAACCTAGAGCATGCCACATTGATTAGAGTGAGTGCCATGCATGTCTCACAACTTGAGGGTATAAAAGCACCTGATGTATCAAACTAGTGCACATATTTAATTTACATGCTGTCCATCTAATAGATACCAAAAGTTTATGAGTTTGATGAGTGGTGATACCAAGAAACCACTCATCTGCTCATATCCATTCATCTTTATATCCAACAGACTACTCATTTATGCATAAGAATAGGGATCAAGATTTGGCAATATTATTAAAAATGGAAAAGGCATAATCGTGCCTATCATTTGCAAGTAGAGATGTTTAGAAGTATAGTTGGGCACCCATGAAGGCATGCCCATGCCTATTCAAGTGGGAGTTATTATGTGGTGATATCTTGTGTAGCTATCCCAACTCCCACAAACTCTTTCAATAGCCTATATAATAAAAGGAGAGGAACAGGCTAGGTTACTAATTCAATCTATTTCCCTCTTACATCTCCCTTTGCCACTCTTGAGGTCAAGAGATTCTTGGGTTGTGAATGGTGTTTCCGTTTCAATTGTTAAAAAATTTTGAGCTGCGAATTTGGCGAGGAGGGGAGGAGAGAAGCTAATAGGGGTGGTGGGGAGAGAGGGCAACAGCCAAAAAGTAGGTACAGCATCAGGGGGAGAGAGAAAGAGAGAAATGGAAATAGGGGGAGAGACAAATGGGAAACAAAGGGAGATGAGGAAAGATGAGAAGAGGAGGTTGGAAGAGCTACTAAAGGTGTTGCCTTGCTTTTCTTTATTAAACCAAATTATTTAACCAATCTAGAGTAAATACATTTATGAGCATTTGAAAATAAAATTTCTAACAATTCAGAAGGAAATCCCTCATAATCATCCACAAAGTAGGTCTCATGTGATCATCAATATACACATCATCCAAAATAATATCCATCTCCATGGATATTGAACCAGTAGGTCGCTTAAGAATAGTCAAAGAATCCCCCGTAAAATAATGTGAGACACTATCAAATTTCTAGTCACATATACCAATGACAATAATAGCCTTGCTTCACTTTGTGCTTGCTAAGGACTATAGTATAATGACATAAATGACACATGATGCCATGTCATCAGATATGATGATGATACCAAGTTATCCACATTTGAGAAGTTGCTTTTGGAGATATAATGATTGTTAACTGCTATATCTATGATAACCATCAATAGCTAACAGTGAGGATCGATTATAACAGAAGGGTGCATTATCTTGTATCCCAAAAGGGTACATTATATAAAGCCTTACTTCCTATGGAGAATGCTAGGAGAAAGATTGCCCCACATGCCAATTCGCATGATAAAATTATAAGGATACCCTTGACTAAAGCTTGAATTATTTGAAAGAAAGATTTAATATCTTGATCCAAACGTGCCCAAGATCGAACTAGATCTGGTTTGCTTGACCAGCCCAGCCACAAAGAAAGGCCCAGATAAGCCTCATGATTTTAAAGGGACAAAAAGGAGGAAGAATATGATGGGAAGAACTCCGATCATCTTGGGATGCTTTCCTCTTGATTACTCTGATGGAATTCGAATCTGAGAAGGATACCGACACCTCCTCTCTCTCTATTTGAAAGACTCCAAGTCCCATCAAGCATTCATCATCGTGTCGGCCTTGAAATCTTGTTGGAGATGAGGTGTGGAACCCCAATTCCCTTCTACTTCTCTTCCTTGATCTTCTTCCTTCTTTACCAAGCCATTGCCAGCCAGATTCCATCACTGAAAATTTGAATCGAAAAGCCCTCCCTTGTTTCAGTTTGTTTACCTTATTTTTCTCAAATTTTCGAGCACTAGTCATCATCACCAACCATCGATTGGGTATTTTTGACTATACCGCTATGGCCCCAACCACGACCAGTGATAGTTACATCGACTGAGAGCCCCATCTTCTAGGCA
This sequence comes from Elaeis oleifera, assembly GCA_000441515.1. NCBI lineage: Eukaryota > Viridiplantae > Streptophyta > Magnoliopsida > Arecales > Arecaceae > Elaeis > Elaeis oleifera. Next base: position 2,925,830 of record KE504642.1, read on the forward strand.
GAAAGGTGATCAAAGATCCCCTGTCTCACCAAAGACCAATGGAAGAAGAAAAAGAAAGAAAGAAAAGGAAAATAAAAGAAAAGAAGAGGATTTCTCTCTTCCTCTCTCCTCTCTCTCTCTCCTACTTTCTCTCTCTCTATGAAGTTTTTTCTATGGATTGTTTCTCTCTCTATGAAGTTTTTGATCTTTGAGGAGATTGTCTCAATAGTCATGATCAACCTTGGTTAAAGGGGTCCTAGCCCATAGTTGTTGGGCAGTGTGCCTGCATCAACCCTAGCCAGACCAAGTACCACTTGATTTGATCATCCTTAATCTCTATAGAGCTAGTTGTATCCTAGTTAGCCTTGATCGAATAAAGTTATCATGATTGGATTGAGTTGGACCATTGGATGCGACTACCCATCAATCATGTCTTTCTTAATTATTCATACTCTTTCTAATTATTGGACTTGTTCTTATACAAGGATGCAGTCGTCTTGACAAGAAGATATCCTACAGTGAGGTATTGCAATATGATCTATTAATTAAAATAAAAAAATAAAATTATTTAGATTTGTTAGAGTACATATGAGGTAAGTAATGTAACTTTCTTTCTCTAGATTTATCGATAAATTATAGAGTATTTACATCATTTGAATTTTGAATCGTATTATTTGTGATTTATGAATATGAAGCATGATATTTATTGTTAAATTTATCTTCCTATAAAATCCTATTGTATGAACTATTGAAGGTATTGGTTCTATTATGGATTACAATCGATTGATTTTGACTGAATAATTTTGCATATGGTTCGATTTGAAATATGAAACTGATTTTATGAAAGAAAGATTTGAATCGAGATAAATTTTGACTTCTAGCTTGACTATAAATCAAAACTCTACCAATGGGGTTTATATGCTCATACATTGATATCCTACCACCGAAGGTTGTGCACTGGTACATCGATATCTTGTCGGTCGGGATTGTATGCTAGTACATTGATATCCTACTGATAGAGATTATACGTTAGTACATTGATACTCTATTAGTAGAGATTGTATGCTAATATATCGATGCCCTACCAGTAGAGATTATGTGCTAGTACATCAACATCCTGTTAGTGAGGCTTGTGCATTAGTACATTGATATCCTATTATTGAGGTTGGGTGCTAGTATATTGATATGCTGCTAGTGAAAGTTATGTATTGGTACATCGACATCCTGCTAGTCGGGGTAAAACATTGGTATATCGATATCCTGACAATAGAAGTTATATGCTAGTATATCGACACTCTATCAGTAGGGGTTATATATTATTTTATCGATACATACCCTAATAGTAGGATTATATGTTGCTACTTTGACTATCCAGAGCTTATTCTGACCTAGCCACAGGATATAAGTTGATCATAGTTCATAGCTGTTGAAGTGAATCGGATATTTTGAAAGAAATTGACTTATAAATGAAATATGAATTTTGTAAAGACTAAATTTACATGAATCTTATGTTGATTATGTATATTTTGAATTAGATTTTAAATTAATGTACTTTGTATGCTTATTTTCAGTGTATTATTGTTGCTTAATTTATTTAGCTATAGTGTTTATTGCTTACTGGACAGTCTAACTCATTATTCCATATCTCACTATTTTTACAAATCTTGAGAACAAAGATAGCACAAGAATATATTTTGGGAGAAAGATTAAAAGCAAAGTTTGGTTTTTCTACATTTTAGATTAGGATTCCTTAAAGTATGATGTAAAATCTTTGAAAGTCATTGGATTGTATGAGATCCTAATGTTTCAATTTTAGTTATTTAAATATGGATTTATTATTTGAATTTATTCTACTGTCTGCTATATGATATCATGTGGAGATGCCTTGCATGCTTGTGGTGAGTGTTCTCCATGAGTATACAGTGGTTGCTATGATCCCTAGCTTGTGATCTCGGATCAAAGGTGTGATGAAAGTTATTTCATACACTTATATCTTCTTATCATATTGGACAATAATGAATTTTAATGAAACATAAAATCAAAAATTGGTTGTTAGTTCACTCTTTTGTCCTAAAGTGAAGACATCAATTTTTAACAATTATGGTATGGAGCAATATGTGGACAGGTGGTGTATGGTTTAGGCAGCCTTCCTAGAAGGTTCTGAAAGGCCATACGACCATGCTCATGACAACCAGTGACCAAGTGTATATGGGTCAGAAAAGAGAGGGTTTGCCAATTGCCATGGTTACCAAATCGAGCTTTCTTTGCCAGCCACTTTGTTCTGCATGTTTCTAGGCATAAAATGGCAATTTTATCAAATAATGCCCATTTTAAAAGTCATTCTGAAACAAAGCCCTTCCCAAACTATTTATAGGAGTACTGCCCAATGAAAAGTCACTCTGTGATTGGATGACTTTTCCTACTGACTCACCTGAAGGAAAAATCGACTTTTTCCTTGTAGGATCTTCCAGATCTAATGAGATCTGGGATGAAATATTTTAATAAAAATTATCCTACGATATTTTAAATCTAAGATCTATTAGATCTGA
>KE504642.1:2933391-2949566 GCA_000441515.1 Elaeis oleifera
GATTTTCTTGAACCTAATTGGATCTAATCCAAATCAATCAAACTGGGCTAGCTTGATTGATGACATCCAGACCCTAACTCTTATTTGTGTGACCCAGTTAGGTTCATTTCTGTATGGTAATGAGACATGTCGTGATCTCATCATCGACATCATCAAAACTCCTTTCGATGGATCAAAACTCTTCTGATTCAGACAATTAGAATGATCAATCATCAATATCATTCTAATTGCTCCCAAAATCTACTAGTGACACCTAGTAGTATATGGTGGCAACCCATCAGAAATAAAGACGAACCTCTCCGTGCAGCGACCTGTGTGATTGAGTTCCTCTATCATGGGTCCCGATTGAATTAGGGTTAAGGTGAACTCGTCAAACCCAACATCAGTCATGTGAATTAATCGATCGATTCGAGTCCGATGTGAAATCCTAATGGAAATTTTTTTCTATTATTTCACTCTGCCATGGCCATGGGCTTAAGAACTCGATCTTTCGATCATCATAGGACTACTCTCATCTACCGAGGTTGATAGATCCCATATTGGTGCGATTTGGTTCCTACAATAAATATGCTACAGCCAACATACACCTCAGAGTTCTGAATGGCTAGGAGACCGAGTTATGGTGTAGTCAAACTATAACACACTCAAGCTGAACTGTCGATGCACCTCAGGTCAAAGAACTAGACACATAGCTGCAGCATCGAGCTAGTCATCGACGAGAAGGTAGACTTCCTTATGACTGCTCGAGGTGGTCACGCTCAGTACTCTCATTCTCAATGAATATCTGTACTCTCACTCCAGTATCTCCACACTGTAGACTCAAGACACATTTATCCTAAAAAGTGATCGTACACCAACCTTCTGGATCGATCACCATCCTCGTGATGATCCTATGGTCAGGAGCTGTTTATGAGTTAGTTATGTAAATTCATACCTTAAATTTTCAACTCTTGAAAATATGAATTAATATTCCTACTAACTCAAAGGATGTATCACAGACACAATGTACACAATGTGATAGTAGAATAATCTTTTATTCATTTATAGTCAAAATTATAAATTTATCCTTAGATTTGTACAGAAATATGTCAGCCAATCTGGCATCTAGGGCATACATCTAACATCACCACCATCCTTGCCATGTGGATTGATGAGTGGGATGTAGATAGAGTTGTCCTAAGGTCAGGCACCTCAATAAGTTGCCCTATTGTAAAGCAACTATATGAGTCACCCTACCATAGGACGTCTCATTAACAATCACCATGGCTTTATCAATCGTCCAGCCACTGCACGACCTTCTCCCTTGACTCCTCTCTCTATCTTAGGTTTCGGCTCCTCTACACGATCTTCTCCCTTAGCTCCTCTCTCTGTCTCTCTTGTTCACCTTCCAGCTCCCGTTCGTGGGCGGGCTCCCTCAGCTCCTTTCCATCAGGGAAGGCAATAGGAAAATTAGAAGGTAAGACCTTTACCTGCATGGATTGATCATTTATGTTTTCTTTTTGCTTCTTATTCATTTTATTTCATCCTCTTTTATGGGGATATGTGGGGAAGGAGAGGACCTAAGGGAGATCAGAGGGATTTGTTAGGTTTCGATTGGGGTTTCTCTAAAGCATATGGGATTTTGTGTGAGTCAATCACCGTGGAGGTTTCTCGTTTATCCCATTATTTTGTCTCACAAAATGATGTAATCCTTAATTGGAGCAGGTCTGCCGCTAGGTTAGCAGAGTAGTCTAGCTGTGAAGCAACATGCACAAATGCATGTGTATCATGCTCTTTTCTTTTTCATCCATCAACTTGTGTGTTGCTTCGGGGTGAACTTGATCCAACCAATAACAATTCCACATAACAGGTCTTTCTAGCAACTCTCTTTGATTGTAAGTTCGAGATGCATAACACTAATCATCAAACAATGTATATATTTGTTAAGGACCATAATGATTGGTCTTGGTTGTTTTGAAAATCTTAGCCTGTTCTTTTATTCAACATGTGTAGATAATTTGATCACATTCATAATATCGATGTCAAGTACTTCCTCCTAGTAAACATATGTTCATATGTTAATGCAGTTCTCACAAAAATTTTTGAAAAATGAATCCATGACTTGTCACTGTTATCTTCCATTAGGATGGAAGAATCAGTCATGACACTAATAGTGCATATTATGATGGTTGAAGGATCCAGACAATCATGGTGGACCATAATGCAACATACCAAGAACTTGTGTAGATCTTCTATGTTGTCACTGGATGGAACTCCAATCACTGTAGAGTTTTTCTAGTATGTAGATTTTTGATTCATACTGCTGGATAATATTTAGTTGTATCTATTGAAAATAATCAAAATTATGTACACCATCTTGGGCATGCCATCACAGGAGATTTTTCTAGCAGTTGAAATTTTTATCAAAACGATAGCGATAGGAGTTTCGGATGGTGGTGAATAGTATGTGAGTGTGTCTCAGTCTATATATACTTCACTTACTATATATAAAGAGCCACACATATGCTTGAATATAAATATGATGCGAGATCATCCATAGCTTGATGCATGCATGATTGTCGATATCATTAGAGGATCAGTTAGGACAAAGATATCCATATCCATATCAGTCTGTCAAGCTTATATACATGATACATAGCAATGCAAGGTATCTTACAGAAAGATGTGAATAGCTAAATAATTTATTATTAGCAACTTGTTTGGAGATTGGATGAAGTCCTACAATATATTGGATCCATGGCTAGCTGCAGTCTATCATATCAATGAGGAGACCGCGGTCAAAAATTTCTATGATAGAGGCGAACACAAAGGTGTTCCATTAAGTTTTTGGACATTCGATCCAAGCATTCGAGGCTTCTAGTTCTGTCGCCCATAAATTAGTATTGATGTAATGCATCTGTATGACCGATATAAGGGTACTCTCATGATAGCTATGAAGAGGGATAGAAATGGGGGTATCTATACTCTAGTATTTGTCATTTGTGAAGATGAGAGCCATAGTAGTTGGTCATAACTTTTATGATATTTTCACCATTATGTGGCACGTGACCATATGGAGATCGACATAGTCTCAGATTGATATAAAAAATATTAGCTGTTGTTTTAAATGAATCTGTTGGGTGGATAGTGCCATATAGATATCATAGATTATGCCTTAGACATATTGAGGCAAACCTAAATGGTCAATTCCATGATGCAGTATTTTTAGCCTATTTCATCAAACTGCAAAGCAAAATCAGTCCTAAAAGTTCGATCGAAACATGCAACACATTAAGAGAACATGGCCCAATTGCTTCTAATACGTCAAAATATATTCACTTGACGATCCAAGTAAATGGTCATTGGTGTATGACAGGGATAGATATAGGTATGGAATAATAAATATGAATCTATCTGAAAGTTTTAATAAGGTGTTGAAGGAGGCTCGTTTATTGTCAGTTACTGTTCTTGTTCGTCTTTCCTTCAAATATTTATCAAAGTGGTTTAGCGTCAGATGTGCAATAGCAGCACGGAGAAGGGAGGCCAGTGGGATGTTCATCGATAAGATTAGACGAAAGCTAAATGGATACCAGCTGAAGTCTAGAGAGCATGGTATGGTTAAGTATAATAATTAATCAGATCTGTATGAGATTCGATTGAGATGAAGATATTATAGCCTTGACGAACCTGATTATACACAGACAGTCGACTTAGGGGCACACACATGCACATGTCAGAAGTGGTAGTTACTATACTATCCATGCTGTTATTTGTTTATTGTATGTGCCAGTGAGAATTTGGATTGAAAGTAATTCGTTGATGACTATTATACTATTACACATTATGAGCAGTCCTATGCATCTACCTTCTACCCCCCAGAGAGTTCTCGTTATTGACCTCAGTGGAATACTGCACCTAGACTCATACCATATCCATCTACAAGACAACATGGAAAGGGGCATCCATAATCAAGGAAGATCCAAAATGATATGGATGCAATGGAGAGTCAAAATATTGTAAGGTGTGGACTATGTAAGTAGATGGGCACAACCTGTGTAGATACCCCCAACGGCACTGATTTACATGTTTGTTCATATGATATGTAGACTATCTTTATGTATCACTTGTGTTCATTTTAAACAATTTGGTTATATAATCATGTTGTATAAACGCTTGAAAAATTTATGAAATTATCTTATTGTTAATATTGGTTATTTATGTTAAATTAACCATCTTTGATATTTTTTATCATCTTTACTGTTTCTCATCATCTTCGATATTTCTTGATCGTAAGCTCATCTTTAATTTGTGCCTCAGACATGGCTGGTTCAAATTCTGACATGCACCCAAGGCTGATAGATCCTACTATGCTGTATCTCCAGATCCGACACCATTGTGACCGTATACATTCTGAGGAGGACACGGGGTCCCTACACTGTAGACACAGAGGCTCGACCGCCATGCATGCTTGGTGGCACATGAGAAGATCTAGGAGTATCTTTATGTCACTGATTTTTATGAAATATTTAGAGTATGTGACATACAGCTAGATTGAGCCCTCATCACAGTCATGGTAGAGTGATGGTATCAGGAGACTCACACTTTCCATCTCTGCATTAGAGAGGTGATGATCACATTACAGGATATTGCTATTCTACTCAGATTACAAATCCATGGGCTTGCCATCATCGATACTGCACAGATTATCTAGTTGGACCTTTGTGAGGAGTTGATTGGGATTAGACCATCAGAGATGATACTATCAGGATCTTCACTGAGATTTTACTGGCTTTCCAATACGTTCCATCACTTATCGAATGATGCGGATGGTGAGACCATATAAAGGCATGCTTGAGCATTCATTCTTTATCTTATCGGTGGCTATCTATTCATCGATAAGTTCGATTCTCATGTACAGTTGTTGTACTTATCTCTGCTATGTGATCTCCATGCATGTGGATAGTTAAGTTGGGGCAGTGCTACTTTAGCCTTCTTATATCGTGAGCTCTGTAGGGGCATCAGGCTAGATGCACGTGAGATAGCTGGGCCATTGGTGTTGCTGCAGCTTTGGGTATGAGAGCATTTACACATCAGATGGTTAGATAGGATGCTCCCCAGAGTAGGAGCCCACCAGTCGATATTGGGAGATGATGCAGTGGGACATGATCCGTTAAATGAGGATGACATTGATTTTGAGGGCCCATTTGGCTGGATACAGCACAACTAGGCTGATCCACTCGGATGCAAGTATGCAACCAGTAACATTGATTTTTTATGATAAGTGGCTACACATTTTCACATAATAATATATTGACTTTATTTTGGATAGGTGAAGGACTCGACTGACGAGTGCTAGCAATCCGGTATCGTATATAGTCATATACTACAGAGATCAGCTTAACAAGCAGCACGATGATCAGATGGTGTGGGTGCCTTATACACCAGAGATCTTGGCCGCATTATCCGAGATATGCTGATCAGATCAGCATGTATGAAAGATACGCGCACCTCCCATTGGATTCGACATTATGAAGATCTATTATCTGGAGTGCATGATGCGATAGTTTGGTATATATCAAGGCATCTCCCACCATGCGACACTCATGATGGCCTCCACAGTCTAGATCGAGGAGGGTGGCATTGCCATGATTGGGTTTGAGAGCATCAGAAGCATATTGAAACATGAGGGCGACGGAAGGATTTGATTATGGCTAGTCCACCTATGCTCCCCACTGTGGATTATTATGATCCATATCTAGAGTGGTATATGAGCATCACTAGACAATTCATATTGCCATTGATGAGTGAGTGGTCGGAGATGAGGTTCCATCCTTCAGGCAGCATGATAGATATTATGGTAAGTATATTTATTTTTATCTCATTTTGTTATGTTATTTTGTTATACTTATGAAGAATATCTATTTACCCTTTGATACTGACAGTTTTAGAGGATCATGTCGCTATACCACCAAGCAAGGAACGATTTTCATTCGGTCACTGTTGGGTGCAAGGATCGAACACTTGCTGATGTCATGGATAGCCTTATCGATACTATGTGAGTTGTCTTTGAAGATAGACGATTCAGTACTATACTGTCGATGGATGATCTGAGTAGTTTATTATATATCTAGCACACCTCATATCCTAGCTTCTCGAACTTCGATCTCTCCGTAGATGATGCATCTATGTCACAGAGGTTGGGTGAGCCGAGAGATACATCACAGTGACTCGATAAGCAGCACATCGATCATATACATGGGAGGGCCAGAGGAGGGATAGACTGAGGATTTCTTAAGGTAGACGTCAGGCACATGTTAATAGATCGAGCACGATAGCACCTCCCTCCTCGTTGATTGATATCATGCCAGAGCCATTACGATAGCGACTAGAGGTGACACACATCTATGAGATGTGGATGCGGAGGAGTAGAGCTATCAATGGGCCAGCTCCAGGCCCGAGACCCACAAGTATTTACCCGACGGGTCTGGATCTGGTACTAGCATCGAACCCGTTTACTCGGATCCGGATCCGGACTCGATAAATCATAATGTAAATGAAAAGGATCTGGATATTTAATAACCAGACCCGATGACCCAGGATCCAAATAATATAATATAATAATATTATATATATATTAAAAATATTTTGAGCCATTAGATCAAAGATCTAACCGCCTAAAATTTTCAAAGGGCAAAGAAGCCCTAGATGACTGAGAGTCTGAGACCGTGATCCTAATTCCCACATCCCCATTCTCGGATTCTCCCATCCCTCTCTTTGTCTCTCAGTCTCCCTCTTTCTGTCTCTCAGTCTCCCTCTCTCTGTCTCTTTGTCTCCTCGACGGTGCCTCTCCCTCCCCTCCTCTCCCACTTCGGCGCTCTGCCTCTCTCTCTCCACTGCGAGATTCGCTCATCGATGACCAGACCTTGACACCAAGGTCGTGGATGGAGGAGATCCTCTCCCTCTCTCTGTCCCTTAGTCTCCAACTCTCTGTCTCTCTCTCCCACTCTCCCTCTTCATCGAGATTCCTCCGTCGAGATCTGATCTCTTCGACAGCACCAAGCCCTCCCTCCTCTCCTGCTCCCGGCTTCCTCTCCCTCTCCATCAAGATCCGATCTCTTCTCCACCTCTCCCCCTCTGCCACTGCCTTCCGTTGGTCTATCACTCTATGCCCCTCCCTCTGCCTCGCATTGTCTCCACCGTCATTCAAGCTACCTCTCCCTTTCCACCGCTGCCTCCATCGAGATTCGATCTCTCCACCACTGCCTTTCAGCATCCCGGCTTCCTCTCCCTCTCCGCTACTCGTTGGACCCCACCACCAAGGCCACCTCAGCTGTTGAGATCCGCCACACCCATAAGTATTTTTTGAGACTTTGAATATGAGTTTCGGATCCCAAAATCGAGTCCGAAAACCTGGGACCCATTAGGATCCGGGTCTAGTACTTCAAGGCCAGACCCATTGGGTATTCGGGCTTGAGTCTAATTCCAGTAACTAAGATCGGATCCGGGTTTGAATATCCAGATTTCGACCAGAATACGATCCGTTGACAGGTCTATGGAGGAGGCCCCAGTATCTTAGCATATACGCCTGTCGATAGTTATAATAGTCATACATATTTCTTTTGTTAACAAATTTTGTAATGATCAATTATTGGTTTACATTATTTAAAATTAATGTTACAAGTTTTCTTATCTAGATGCACAGGCTAGAATTTTGTTGGTTCCATAAAAAATTATTATTGAGCTTGATATAGATTATATAGTTGGAGTTTGACATTGTCCATTATCTCTGAGATATCTTGCAATGTTAATTATAAATAGATTTTCAGATGATATATACAAACTTGGATGGATTCTGATGTCTGTCGTATGCTCAATATTCTTCTGAGAGAAATAAAGAAGGAACGAAGAGATTCATTACAATATCAAGAACTACTTCAAGTAAATTGAGCATTTATTGAGTAGTTATATTATTTATATATGATTTATGTATGATATTAGACTAACACTATTATCTCCGGAATTGATTTTGATGCCTACAAAATATTTAAGAGGTGTACTATTGATTTTTATCTTTGAAGATATTTAAGTATATATCTTAGGAGATTCAAAATTTTGAAATGATAAAGATGCATAGAGAAGGCCAAATTTGCAAATTCATCAAGTTGGAGGTGAAATAATATTGTTCGGAAGACTCAAGTTCATTCAAGATGACTTTGAATCATTTGAAGAAATTACGGAAGTTTCAGAACTAAAAGTTGAATGAAATCCATTTTAGATAAAAGAGGGCAACTCCTAGGTCATCCCTTTTTGAAACAGACGTTGGCATGCTGAGTTTTGGATTGGCACACAAAAGGGATGACCCATAAGATGACCTTTTTGCCAGGGGACAATCCATGGGATGACTTCTGCTGTTCCACAGCTCCAAAATAAAAAGTCTATTTTTGCTACAAAAAAAGGGCAACCCATGGGACAACTCTTTTCTCAGGAGGCACAGGGGAGAGATTCAAAGCCGCTTTATGATAGGGCGACCCAAAGAGTCGCCCTACCGTAGGGTGACTCATATAGTTACCCTACCATATGGCGACTTTAGGTTGACACTTGTCCAAACTGGCTTTAAGAGTGCTAAGTCAGCACTAAAAGTCGTCTTATCATAGGATAACTTTGTTTCGAGCAATATTTTGATAAATAGTTTGAAAAAATATTATTTTGATAATTTATTTTTAAAAATATTATTTTGATAAAATTGCCCATAAAAATTGATAGCCATTAGTTCCAGCGATTTTATCAAATAATACCCATTTTAAAAGTAATTATGAAATAAAGCCCATTCCAAACTATTTACATGATAGGGTGACTTTTTTTGTCGACTCACCACTGTCTTTGCCATGTGGATTGATGAATGAGATGTAGTTAGAGTCACCCTAAAATAAGACACCTCAATAAATCGCCCTATTATAGAGTGACTATATGAGTCACCCTACCATAGAGAGTCACATTAATAGACACCACGACTTTATCAGTCGCCCAGCCACTGTGCGACCTTCTCCCTCGGCTCCTCTCTTTATCTCTAGGGTTCTAGGTCCTCTACGCGACCTTCTCCCCTAGCTCCCCTCTCTGTCTCTCTCGTGCACCTTCTAGCTCCCATCCACAGATGGGCTCCCTCAGCTCCTCTCCATCAGGGGAAGGCAATAGGAAAATTAGAATGTAAGACCTTTACCCACATGGATTGATCGTTTATGTTTTCTTTTCGCTTCTTATTCTTTTATTTCGTCCTCTTTTATGGAGATATGTGGGGAAGGAGAGGACTTAAGGGAGATCAGAGGGGTTTATTAGGTTCCAATTGGGATTTTCTCTGAAGCATATGGGATTTTGTGCGAGTCAATCACTATGGAGGTTTCTCGTTGGTCCCATTGTTTTGTCTCACAAAACGATGTAATCTTAGTTTGATCAGGTTCATCGTTAGGTTAGCAGACTAGTCTAGTCATGAAGCAACATGCACAAATGCATGTGTATCATGCTTTTTCTTTTCATCTATCAACTTGTGTGTTGCTTCATGGTGGACTTGATCCAACCAATAACAATTCCACATAACAGGTCTTTCTAGCAACTCTCTTTGATTGTAAGTTCAAGATGCATAACACTAATCATCAAACAATGCATATGTTTGTTAAGGACCATAATGATTGGTCTTGGTTGTTTTGAAAATCTCAGTCTGTTCTTTATTAAATATGTGTAGAGTATTTGATCCCATTCATAATATCGGAGTTAAGTACTTCCTTCTAGTAAACATATGTTCATATGTTTATACAGTTACTTCTCACAATAATTTTAAAAATAGATCCAAGACTTATCACTGTTACCTTTCATTGGGAGGGAGGATCAGTTGTGATGCTAATGATGCATATTATAATGGTGGAAGGATCTGGATGACCATGGTAGACCGTAATGCAACATACAAAGAACTTGTGCAAGTCTACTATGCTATCACTGGATGAAACTCCAGTCACCATGAAATTTTTTTAGTATGTAGATTTTTGATTCATACTGCTGGACAGTATTTAGCCATACCTATTGAAGATGATCAAAACACGTACACCATCTTGGGCATCCCATCATAGGGGTTTTCTGACGGTGGAAATTTTTATCAAGCCGACGGTGACAGGAGTTTCAGATGGTGGTGAACAGCAAGCGAGTGTATCTCAGTCTGTATCTGCTCCACTTACAGTATATAAAGGGTTACACATATACTTGAATACAGATATAATGCGAGATCATCCATAGCTTGATGCACGCATGATTGTTGATATCATTATAGGATCAGATAGGGCAGGGATATTCATATCCATATCAGCCTGTCAAGCTTATATACATGATACATGATAGCATGAGACATCTTATAGAAAGACGTGGATAGCTAAATGACTTGTTATTAGTGAGCTATTTGGAGATCGGATGGAGTCCTACAACATATTAGGTCGTTGGCTAGTTACAGTCTGTCGTGCCAACAAGGGGAACATGATAGATTTTGCAAAAAATTTTATGATAGAGCCAAATACAGAGGTTTTCCACCAAGCTTTTTGGACATTCGATCCATGCATTGGGTTTCAGTTCTACCACCCACAGATTAGTATCGATGCAATGCATCTGTATGACTGATATAAGGGTACTCTTTGTTGGGCCTTATGTGGTGCTCCGAAAGCTCAAGGGACCAAGACTAAGGTCAAGGTCTAAAGTCCATGAGGTGGTCATAGGGTTTCTAGGGCTAGTTTGGGTCCTAGGACGAAAGGCTGTCAGCCTTTCGGATCTTGAGGTTCATGGATTTTGGGCCTTGAGGGCTAATTTATATTTGAGCTAGGATTGAGTTCAAGATTATGAGATTGGGTCAAGTCATGGGTGTACATGGGCTTGGATAAGCGTAATCTTGTATTGAGTTAGCCAGGAGAGTTTTTGAGTTGGGTCACATTGACCCTATATATAAACATACATTATATCTGACTTGATGAATTAAAAAAAGAATAAAAAATTATTTTCTCTCTTTCTTCTTTTCTCTCTAGTCTTTTCCACATCCTAGAAGCAAAAAATCTAAGATTTCTTGGCCGCCACCCCAAAAAGGAAGAAAGGAGGTGCTAGAAACCAGCGCCCCCCCTTGTGCACACCCCCTGTTTGTGCGCCCCCTCTTGGCTGCCCAAGAGGAGTTTCAAATCCCATCTTTATTTTTGAAGGTTTCATCAAGAGTACTTCCAGATCCTAAAAGATGGGTTTTAGATCTGGTGGAGAAGGGGTTCAAATCGTAGAAAAAAATTCTGCCGACAGGATTTACAAGGCTGCTGAAATTCTAAAGGCTATTTTATTTGCTTGGTTGCTGGCCTTCAAGGACCTCCACGATCTGATCCTTGCTGTTTTCTGACATCCACAACCTAGGAAAGTTGATCCAATAATTGGTATCAAAGCATGGGTTGTGTGGAGAAAGAAGAAAACTCCAGAAGTTGAAGATCTTCAAAGGCTGAAATTTTAGCAAGGACTCTATCAAGGTATTTCTCAAATTCCTTGGAGTTTTGTTGTGTTTTTGGTTTGGATCAAGCCATGGGAAACAATATGAAGGTTGATTTTGAGAAGTTTGATGGAAAATTTTTTTTTCATGTAGAAAGTTTGGGTAAAAGATCTTTCGGTTCAAAAAAATCTGGATCAGGCATTGGAGGAGAAGTCTGAAGGGATGACAGATCGTCAGTAGATGTCCCTGGAGAAGAAAGCTTGTTCTGTGATTAGAGGATGTTTGGCAGATGTGGCGCTCTATTTGGTGTTAGAGAAGAGGATCCCAAAAGATTTGTGGTCGAAGTTGCACCCCATGTATATGGGAAAAAGTATGTGCAACGAGCTGATATTGAAGAAGAGACTGTACAGCCTTCGAATGCAGAAAGGTGGAGATGTCTTGGGTCACATCCAAAAATTTGATCAGATGTGTAATGAGTTTTTGAACATCGGAGTAAAGATGGAGGAGGAAGATAAGTCGTTGCTACTACTATGCTCGCTGTCCCTTCCTATGATCCATTGGTGACGACGCTACTCTACGGCAAGGAAACCCTAGAGTATGAAGACATGATCTCGGTGCTGCGGTCCAATAAACAGCGGGAGAAGTTGACCAAGAAATGTGCTCCCCAGGAGGGCTTGGCCATGGGGGAGAGATCTGAAAAAGGAAGGGAAAGAGGCAAGTCAAAGGGACGATCAAAGTCTCAGAAGAGCAGGAGCAAAAAGGAAGTTAGGTGCTACAAGTGCAACGAGATTGGGCACTTCAAACGAGATTGTCCGCAGTGGAAGAACAAAAAGGGAGATAAGAGAGGATATGATCCACTGATTACGGTGGCTGATAGTCAAGTGGAGGATGATCTCTTGATAGTATCAGATGGTCACAGACAAAATACAGATGTATGGATCCTGGATTCAGTCTGTTCGCATCACTACACCCAAATCGGTCTTGATTTGCTACATACACCAAGACGGATGAAGGGAGCATGACACTTGGAGATGATCACTCATGTCGAGTTGCTGGTATTGAGAGCATTTGGGTAAGGATGTTTGATGGGATGGTGCGGACTCTCACTAATGTAAAGCACGTCCCAGATCTGATGAAGAATCTCGTGTCACTTGGTTACCTGGAGCGGAGTGGCTACAACTTTAGCAATCGTGGCAGGAGTGGAATATTGAATATCTCAAATGGAGCCATAGTAGTGATGAGAGGTAGGAGGATGGAAAATAACCTCTACAGGATGGAAGGATCTGTGGTGACTGGAGAATCTGATACAGCAGCAGCAGTAGCGTAGGATCAGCAGGAGACTCACTGGTTATGGCACTACCGCCTAGGCCACATGGGAGATCGTGGGATGAAAGAGCTGAGCAATCATGGTCTGATTTTAGATCTGGATGGAGATATCTCGGAGGTATGAGAGCCATGCCAGATGAAAAAACAGAAGAGAGTGCAGTTTGCCAGCAGTTTAGCCCACAATGCAGCCGCACTAGAACTAGTTCACACTGATGTATGGAGACCAGCCCCGATTTCAGCCAGAAATGGGATAAGATACTTCTTGACCTCTATAGATGATTTCTCAAGAAAAGTATGGGTCTACTTCATGAAGGAGAAATCAGAAGTCTTCACCAAATTCAAGGTATGGAAAACTGAGATAGAGAAGAAGATAGATTAGAGCTTGAAGTGTCTGCAGTCTGACAATGGCAGAGAGTACACCAACAAGGAGTTTCAAATTTTTTGTGAGGAGTGTAGCATCAAAAGGTACTTTTCGGTAAGAGAGACTCCTCAGCAAAATGGGATGGACGAGAGGATGAACAGAACCCTTATGGAAAAGGCATGGTGCATGAGGCTGCAGGCATGGCTTCCTAAGGTGTTCTGGGTTGATACAGTAGATGCAGCCTGTTATTGGTGAATCGATCACCTCACACTAAGTTAGATGATGGTATTCCAGAGGAAAATGATCTGGAAGGAAGATTGGGCTGAGCCATCTAAGGTTATTTGGGTGCACGGCATTTGTGCACATTGGTGCTGGTGAGCGGAGCAAATTGGATGCCAGCTCACGGAAGATGGTATTCTTAGAATATCTGCGAGGAGTTAAGGGATACCTGCTATGGGATCCCTTGGAGAAGAAGGTTGTCAATAGTAGGGATGTCACTTTTGATGAAAATTTAGTTCGCCAAAGGCAAGATGGCATGGAGGAGCAGCAGGAGGTCCAGCAAGGCAGCGTAGGACAACTAACATCCTATTCTATTTTGCCACTTGCATGTGCATTGGGAGGACTTGGTATTCAGGTGGAGCACTCCCCAAAGGTGTCTCCACAGGTGGAGAGAGCTCGGATGGATGAAAGAAGCCAGGAGGTCCGACAGGAGCAAACTAGACCTCAGACGGATATCGGGATTGCACTGCACAAGCCCAAAGGAACGTCAGGCAACCAGAATGATATGGCTTCGAAGAGACGGTATCATATGCCTTGGTGACAGCGAATGGGGACTCCTACACTTATGAAGAGGCTATGGAGAGCCAAGACAGAGAGAGGTGTGTCCAAGCAATGTTCGAGGAGATGCAGTCTCTCCACAAGAACGAGACATGGCGATTGGTGTAGTTGCCACAAGGGAAGAAACCCATTGGGTGCAAGTGGGTTTACCAATGCAAGGAGGGGCCTTCAGAGCAGGGAGGTATTAAGTACAAGGCGAGGCTAGTGGCTAAGGGATACTCCCAGAAGGAAGGCATCGACTTCAAAGAGGTTTTCTCTCCCGTCGTCAGGCATACTTCTATCAGGGTGCTGCTGAGCATCGTTGCAGCTCAGGACTTGGAGCTGAAGCAAATGGATATCAAGATGGCGTTCCTTCATGGGCATCTGGAGGAGAGCATCTACATGGAGCAACCACTTAGGTTCCGAGAGCTAGGAGCAGAAGGAAAGGTCTGTTTATTGCAAAAATCACTGTACGGACTGAAGCAGTCACCGAGGCAATGGTACAAGTGATTTGATTCTTATGTGAGGAGCATCGGGCTTTTCAGGTGTGAGTATGACTCTTATTTTATATTAAATCTTTGAAGGATGGGTCTAGGATGTTTCTACTCTTGTATGTGGATGACATGCTTATAGCATGCAAGAGTAGGAAAGTTGTGTAGGAACTGAAGGCAGCCTTGTCTTGAGAGTTTGAGATGAAGAATTTAGGGCCTGTGAGGAAGATCCTAAGCATAAAAATCTTTAGAGATCGAGCCAAGAGGGTGCTATATTTATCTCAGAGAGGTTATATCAGGAAGGTCTTGGAGAGGTTCGGGATGAATGATGCAAATCGATGGAGCTGCCACTCGTCGGGTACTTTAGACTCTTGAAGATGATGTCGCCACAAACTGAGGTGAAGGCTCAAGAGATGGAGAGAGTGCCATATGCCTCTGGTGTGGAGAATTTTATGTACGCCATGGTGTATTGTAGGTCAGATATCGCCACGCAGTGAGCCAGATCAGTAGGTTCATAGTGCAGCTTGGCAGGAAGTACTGGCGAGCACTGAAGGAGATCTTCAGGTACTTGGTGGGTACTGTTGGAGTCGGCATTTACTACGGATAGTGAGGAGGTGTTGAGGGACTCTCCAACATATTCAAAGAGGCTCGGGGGTAGATAAGAGGGTTTGTGGATGCAGATTTCGATGGAGATGTGGACACCAGAGGTCGACAACAGATTTTGTATTTAGTCTGTTGGAGGTTTCGTTCATGGAGATCATGCTTGCAGCCCATCACGGCCTTATCCATGATTGAGGCAAAATACATTGGTGTTATGGAGGCAGTGAAGGAGGCTTTATGGCTGAAGAGTTTGGCGTTGAAGATGGGCCTTGCATAGGAGGCCGTCAGGGTACACTGCGACAGTTAGAGTGCACTGTTACTGACACAGAACTATGTCTATTATGCTAGGATGAAGCACATCGATATCAGGTATCATCAGATCAGAGAGTTTTTGGAAGAAGGTCAGGTGGAGCTGGTGAAGGTCCACACCAAGAAGAATCCAGCGGATGCACTGACGAAGGTACTTCCACGGGATAGCTTTCGAAAATATGTGACACTGATGTACTTGATGGATAGGACGGAGTTGGTTGAGGCCTTGGGGAACCAAGATGGAGATTGTTGGGCCTTATGTGGTACTCCCAATGCTCAAGGGACCAAGGCTAAGGCCAAGGTCCAAAGTTCATGAGGTGGTCATGGGGTTTCTAGGACTAGTTTGGATCCTAGGATGAAAGGCTGTCAGCCTTTCAAGTCTTGAGATTTACAGATTTTATTATATTTGGGCTAGGATTGAGTCCAAGATTATAAAATTGGGTCAAGTCATAGGTGTACATGAATTTGGGTGAGCGCAATCTTGTATTGAGTTAGTCAGGAGAGTTTTTAGGTTGGGTCACATTGACCCTGTATATAAACATACATTGTATCTGACTTGATGAATTAAAAAAGAATACAAATCATTTTCTTCCTAACTTTCTCTCTCTTTCTTCCTCTCTCTCTGATCCTCTCCACGTCTTAGAAGCAAGAAATCTAGGGTTTCTTGGCCGCCACCCTGAAAAGGAAAGAAAGGAGGCACTAGAAACCAGTGCCCCCTTTGTGCACGCCCCCTGTTTGTGCGCCCCCTCTTGGCCACCCAAGACGAGTTTTGGGTCCCATCTTTATTTTTGGAGGATTCATT
>KE504642.1:2966389-2995086 GCA_000441515.1 Elaeis oleifera
TTTTTAGTTATTACTTTTTTTTTTAAAAAAAGATAACTAATTCAGTCTTTTTTTTTAATATATAGGTAACTAATTCTAGCAAACAGGCAAACAATCATTATTTTCTATACACTTGAAGATGGAGTTCGACTCACCTGGAAGGCGTGTTTATACAGAATCACTCAATAATTCCAGAATTTGGAAACTCCATGGCCTAATGAAGCCAGACACTGACCATTCTTCACCATCTAAATACACATGAAAAAATTAAACTACAAATTCCACATTACAGAGGGAAAGTATCACATGTCTCAGCTAAAATAATTTGATTTCTTGGTGTCAATAGCTCATATCTGGAACTTAAAATGCTACAGTCATTGGAAGATGGCCTTGGGATCTGTTTCACGGTATCTTGCTCCAATTGTACAAATCATTACATAAATCATAAGTTTTATGATTGTACAGAGCCTCAGCACTTCAAAATTTACATAACTTACATTATGTGGATTGTCTTCAGTAATTTGCCGGTTAATATGTGAGATCTCATGTGGAGCACTCTGAGGTACAACTAAGACTACCTTGGATCATACAGAAAGTTAAAAAAAAAAGAAAAAAAAAAAGAAACGACCACAATTAAAACTACAATGGTATAGTCCTCGGATAGACAACAAAGGTGAGAAACACTGCAAGGAAGAAATATGTGGAAATTTAATATGCATATTTTCATGCCAATAGAAAGAACAATAAACATATTCTAAATTCATGCTTCATATACGTCTTCGCATATTCAAAATCCACTGACATCAAAGTCCAATCAGCTTGATAATTTAGTTCATACCACATCAAATGTGATGTTTTCCTTCTTAGTGTGCGATCATGCTTCATTTGTCAATATAAAAGTTGCTTTCGAATAATAAATTAAAATTATAGACAGTAATGGTAACTTAGCAACTTGAAATATCTTAAATTTCAGAAAACAAGAAAGCGCAACCATGGGAAACTGATAATTATACCGAGAAGTAAAGGACTTAAGGAATGATATCATACATAAAATTGGAAAAAAACAAAATAAAGGATCCTTACCATGTCTTGCCAATAGTGATATATTCCTGAAATATCTCGTTTTTTCCATTCTTTCAAGTCAAATATGTTCATTCCAAATGCCCATCCACAGCTTTTTGGGTCAAATGTATCAGAGATCATTGGGTCTGAGAAGTTGAGATATTTATCAAACCGACCAAAGTTTTCTTTGCAAGTTTCTACAGCACCATTCACCATCCCTTTCATATTTATAGACCAAAGTGGTGTCAAATCCTTTTGTACAATGACATCATCATCAAGAAACAGTATCTTATCCAGCTTTGGGTATATTTCTGGCATGTAGAACCTTAGATGATTGAGCATAGACAAGTACTTGGGATTTTTATACTTAAGATTTTTTTGCCAGCAGAAATTGTAGATGGATGATCTCTTGCAGAGTAGTATTGTTTAAGATTCTCCGAATTAATTTGGTGAAGAACTGCACGGTAAGACGAATTCAGCCACTTGAACTCATCAATGTTCTCCACATGTATTGCTGCATCTAAAGGAGGATGGGCAATGAACCACATTTTCATAGCTGCAAAGTTCAGCCTGTCCGTGACAATGTGAAAGACATGTTTCTCCGGTTCCTTGACATGTGATATGGTAGAGTTAACTACAACCGCAGTGGCAAGGACATTATCGGAGAAGATTGCATAATGGTAGAAGGATGGATCTTCGAGTTTGGCCTTATCTGCTAATTCGTTGCGAATATGATCATGTAAGAAGTAATCAGTAGTGAGCTGTAAAGGAAGGCAGTGCAGGGTTTAGGGACTGTCTTTGTAGCAAACTGGATCAAGAACTGGCTTTTCTTCTGTTGTGCAATTACTGATTCCTCTGAGGTCTGTATCATGGCTCGTAATTTTCTTGCCACTATAGAACAATCATATAACTGCTCTTTTGCTAATGATAGAACATGAGCCATGGCTTTTGCATGTTTAAGAGCACTGGATAAGAGGAGGAAAATTGGTTGTCACATCAGAGTGGGATTTACAGATGGAATAATATCATATAAAAAAAGTTGAGAGATGAAATACTTTGTTGCAGTTCAGCATCCGAGTTTGCTTCTTTAATAGCATCTTGATTTGTTTGATATGCTTCAACAAATGCCTGGCAAGATCAAGATTTTCTTGAACTAGCAATGCTAGCATATACCTTAGCCATTATGATCTGATCTTTCATCAGTTTCAAAGTGGAATCTTGGAGATGGTTTTGATGTTCTCTCCTCCATATGCTGTGCAGTCCCCTGAGTGTGTTGTTGAAATGCTTTGACCGTTCCATGGCTGCTATTTGCATCTGTAATTCAGCATCTTTGCTTAGCTGAATCATCTCATTAGTTCTGTTCTTCTTCCATTTTTGATGCAGTTGCTGCAGCAAAAGAAACATGATATACCTGAACAACTTTACAGAAATTTACATCAAAATTTAGATAAAAAGGGAAAAACCAAACACAATAGCTTCTTTGAGCTAATCGAGTAAGCTTGTTGATGTTGATCAGCAGAAACTTATCCTTGTCTTGTGACTCCAACTAAGTGTGGTTTAAATGACCATTCTAGCTTCTCGAAGATGAACCGTGTTAGCAAAGTTTTTCCATTCTATCTTCTGATGTCTTTCAGAGTTTATCGTATTCTAAGAGATGATTTCAGAATCTCTCAAACTCAACAAGTTTCAGAATAAACCATTCTTGCCTTAAGAAGTTCAAATTTGTTTCTTTCAAACACAGCAAGTTAAGTCAGAAGGAGTACCAGTCCACCGTTTGGATTTGCATGGGTTTCCTCATCAGAATTCTTCCACTTCAAAGAATCAGATAAGTCCTTTGTGTTTACTTTATGCATTTTACGAGCAACAGAAATGCCTGCATATGTTGTAGTCATCTCAACATCCTGCACAAAAAGTTGTCATAAAGACATGGAGGTAAGTACACTTGCACGAATAGAATATATTTTGGCTTAACTAATTTGTTGATGGGAGTGGTCCAACTGAACAATCAATATGGTGATCATTTTCTTGTTGGCCAATATTGAGACTCATGCCAGAAAGGACTATATTACGGATCATAAACTAACTTCAGAGTATCATGCTCCATAATAGATTCTAAATGAAGCTGCCAATCCAGACAAGACAACAATTTTTAAGTAGAAAAAAATTATTCACAAGAATTATGCAGCAATTCTGCTTTCTGAAGACAATTTCACTAGTGACAAAGTCCAGTAAAATGATTTAGGGATTAATCAATAACATGTCAGAGCCATCCATACATTCTCATATTTCCAACTACAAACAATTTAGGAGATTAAAAGATACTTCTTTGATTTTGTATGAAGTCAAATACTAGCTTGTTGTGACAGCCAGTCTGCAGAGGAGAGTGAACAATCTGAAGTTCTACACTCTAACATCTAGGTTCTGACATGAGCTATGGACTATGTAGTTGTCCTTTCTTCTTACCAGTGCTTCATGATCATAAGCAGCCTATTTATCTTTTGGTAATTCTTTGAGTCTGGTCAGTAATAATTATGTAAATTGATACTCTATTTTGCATTATATCTCCCATTACTAAGCTCGTATTGTAGTAAAGGAGACTAATCTTTATTTCTCACATCCTGTTATCCTACACCTTCCACTGTCGGATGCAGAATTTGTGCCCTCTCATTGTACTCATTCTCTCTAGTACCAGTGGTTCATTTTCATAAAAATTCAAAGGTAATCTCAAATAGCATGCTTAAAACAGTTGAAGTAGGGTTAAGGACCATCATTATCATCACTACTCTTCACTCACCAGGCTTTCTATTTCACCACGGGATTTGAAGTTTTGAACACTTACTGTTCATCATATTGACTAACATTAGCAGATGTGATTCCAGCAAGCACTGCAGCGGCTCACTAGCAACTTCATTGGCCCTCTATTTGCCATTTTTGCTGCCTTTGTTACATCTCAAGCTCCTGGAATTTGGACTCTTAGACTACATATTGTATGACATTTGATATGTTTTTGCTACAAAGTTTACTTCTATGTCTTCTATAAGTCAAATTCACACAACATATGTGTTCTTTATCTTGCAACATAGATCTATTCCTCTGTGGCTTGATCTTAACAGTTATTAGAGGCTAAGGGATCTTCTATTTCTTTGCTTTTTGTCATAATTCTAGTCCTGTCAGTTTGATTTCTGGCTGTGTTATCCTGTCTCATTTTCTTCTGTGCAAGACCTCGTATAGAACAAAGGATCGTTACATTATGAAGCCCGGCATTCATATGGAGAGTCTCCATGTATGAGTTTATATTTCTGCTTGGTGCTAGCAGTTTTGGATCTGACTCGACTAAACTTGCATTGGAGCAGCCTAAGCTGTTGCATTTGTCATCACATACATATGCATATATGTATGTATGAATGTATGCATACGTCTATGTATGCATATATATGTGTGTGTGTGTATGTGTATGTATGTATGCATGTCTACACATACACATGCATATAGATACATATATATATATATATATGCATACATATACGTATGCATATATTCATAGATACATACGTACGTACATACATATATACACACATATACATACACACACACACATACACACATATATATGTGCGTGTGTTCATGCGTGTATACATATACACAGACGTGCGCACGCATGCACACAGAAGTGAAGAAAGGAACCAAGGAGAAGGAAAAGAGAGAAAGAAGAGAGGGGGAGGTGGCTAGAGAAGATGCCGATGGTGGCCACAGGCAGGCCGCTAGCATGCTTGGAGGGCCACTAAGGCCTCCACTTCCTCCGCCAAATCGCAGTTGAGAGAGAGAGGGGGGGAAGAAAAAGAGGGAAGCCAGCGAAGAAGCCACTATGGTCGTCGGACAGTGGAATTGTGGCCTACAGCTCCGCAAGCGTGAAATAAGGGTGATCACCCCTGTTCATGTTTTTTTTTTGGAAAAAAACCCCACCACAGCCGACAATGGGTAAAGAAGCCGATGAACAGGAGCGGTCACCATGATTCTGCGGGTGTGGGTCCACTCATGCCTTTTCGGCCGTCCGATGGTCATGGCAGCCATCCGACACCCTCTGACGGCCTCTCCGTCGTCTGCACCTCCCTCCAGTACCATCGCTCCTCTCTATTTATCTCTCCAATTAAATGTCCTATTGGGCGATATGGAGCTGTGGAGGCCTCCATGGCCCTCCGCAGCCTCGAGGGGCCATCGTGGCCTCCAACGGTGTCATCCCTTTTTTTCTTCCCTTCTATCTCTCTCTCTTCTTCTCTTTTCCTCTTCTTCATCCGAGGTTCCGATTCGGAAGGCCGAACCGTCCCGATTGGCAAATCAATACAGCTCAGAATGCCCTGAATCATCCAGTTCAAGATAGTTTGGTGTGTGGTATTCCATACCGACCGGTACACCCTGTGCCGACGGAGAGCCGGTCTGATTCAGACCGGATTTTCTAAAAATGAGCCGAATTGGACCGAACCGTTCGGTTCGATATGGTATCGACCCGAACCATCTGATACCAGATGATTTGGTCCGATTTGGGGCCGGTTCGATCCGATTTCTTTATTTTAGTGCCGATGGTGGGATTTTTTTGATTTTTTATTATCGATATGGTATGGTATGGTACCGTACCGTACCGTACTATACCAACCGACAATCGGCATGAGTTCCGATATCGATCCACGAATCTTGATTTGATGAATGCTAATAATAAGGTTCACTGAGCCGATATTGGAGGCATACTGACTAGTGATCATTTGGTATGGTACCGGTTTGCACCGTGTTGTTCCAAGACGTACTAAAATAGGGAGGGAGGAAGAGAGGGAGGGATAGGGAGGCGGAGAGAGAGAGAGAAAGGATGAGGGAGGATGGAAGAGAGGGGAGAGAAACCCTAACCGTTTGAAATCATGAATTGGAGATGGGGAGATGAGGAAGAGATTGGGAGAGGGGAAGAAGAGATTGAGAAAGAGAGGGAAAGAGAGAAACTCACTTGTGAACTGCATATTGCAGGCCTCGAATCAGGAATGGTAATTGGGAGCCATGGTGGAGGTGATAGAGGAATCCATCAACTTGAGTGGCACTACTTTTTTGGAATGGAGTGGGTCCTAGGTTTGGAGTCTTCACAGGCGTCGAGCTCACTGAGAGAGAGAGAGGAGAAGAGCCTTCACATTGAAGTTGAATCATGGGTGAGGGGTGGGAGGTTCTCAAAGCATCAAGTACAAACCATGGAGAACCTTGCAAACAACCATGAGGTGGGGCTGGGGGGAGGCTATTAATATTTAATAATAACTTATATTTGTGAACCTAACTGACCTTGCAAACTATTTTGACTTAGCATCGATTTGATTTGGTATGTGCCGAACCATCTCATTCAGGTCGGATTGGCAAACCATGATTAACAAACTGAGTTATAGTCTCTATTTATACTAGTGAGATCCATCTTTGCACAATTCAAGCTAGATTCCTCTTAGTTGAAAGAGGATACAACTTCCATGAAATAGACATAATTAGCGAAAATAATTATGGAAAACTAAAATCCTACATGAGGTGGATTTTAACTTTATATTGACTTTTCTTTAGCCACTTTGCCGAATTCTTCTTGGATTGGAGGATATGCATAGTCAAAGTCTTTCTTAAAAAGGCTATTTTGCTTTGACAAGCCATTTTAAAGCCTAAAACAATGGAATTTGGCTTTGATCACCCAATGCGTGGCAACCTTAAGGGCGGTGCCACATCATAGAGCTCGAAAAGTTATTCGATTTTTTTATAAAAGGAGCACCTTAATGGAACATCATATGGACAAGTTATGATCTTTAGAAGTTTGACGCATGATTTGTCCTTCCAATATAGTAGAACTCTCTCCTGCACCTTGTCCAGTCCTCCCATAGTGGTCAAAGTGGTTCACATCGAGTTTGATAATCTATCTGGATCAATTCTTGTTAAGTATAGCCTTTTGCTATTAAGCTAACCTTATACCTCTCAATGAACCCATATGCCTTGTGCTTAATCTTAAGAACCCACTAGTTCCTAATGGCCTTACACCCAAGCAGGAGATCAACCAAGTCCCAAATATGGTTTACTTTCATTAAATCCATTTTCTTCTTCTATTGTTTTTTCCATTCTTCCTTGGCAAGGCATGAGAGAGCCTCATCTATACTATTTTTGGGCTCAATTTTAACATGCAGAGCTATAACTTAAAAGCTTTCCCTTCAATCTCAAAATGATGATGAGGGATACTTGTATGGTTGCTTCTATGCAATTAAGGTTCCTATAAAACAAACTAACTAGGTAATGTGTCACTCCCACTAGTGTTAGATGGTCAAGGCAACTCTTCATGTACCTCTATCAATTGATTGGGTGCACCATGGATGTCAAGATATTCCATTTCATAAAGCTAGAAGTTCTTATCAATCTCAATTCTCATCCCTATTATTAAGAATATCAATTTCCAAGAATGTGATATATCGTGATTCAATTTCAGACACATTGCCATCTGCATGTTCATCAATGAACACATACACTTTTGAGTGTTCAAAGTATCTAATAAAGATACATTTCTTCCCCTTGAACCTAACTTTCCATATTTATAGGAAGAATTGTGAACATAAGCTATAGATTCCCAACATTGCAAATGGCTTGGATCAGGTTCCTACCTATCAATAACTCAAAGATGTTAAAGTGACTGATTAAAAGGGCATTCGATTAAGTATGTTGGAGCAGCAGCTAGCATGCATCTTCCTAGTATGATATGGGTAGATTTGCCTGTGCCATTACCGACCTAACCATCTCCAATAGAGTTCTGTTTCTTCTCTCTACAATATCATTTGGTTGCAAAGTTCTAGATATAGTCAATTCTTAAGTTTTAATAATTCTGTCTAGCTACTTCTCAACCGACTTAATTTATCATTGGCAGCAATCTAATGCTTCTAACTTATGGGCAATCAGGTAGAGATGATCAAAACACATAGAATCATCTATAAATATGATGAAATATGAGGCTCCATGCCTCACCCTCATATTCATCGGACCACAAATGTCAAAGTGTATGAATTGCAATATAATTTCAGTCCTAGTTCCTTTACCAAGTTGTTTTTTAGTTGTTTTTCCAACCAGATAATGTTCATACATGGGAAACAAGTTAAACTAATAGGCCCTCTCTTGCTAGTTTATTTATTCTATCCTATCCAATGTCACCTAATCTAGCATGAGAAGTATTTGCTTCAACATTTACATTACTAAAGGATGCAACTAATGAAAAACAACCATCATTAACATCAACAAATATGCTGTATTCAATATCCAGTACCATAAAACTGTCCAATAAATGACCAGAACCATAACAAAATTGTTCCCAAAAATACATCAACATCACTACCATAGAATTCTAAACTATTACCTATGCCTAGAAGGACCACTATAGAGACCAAGTCCTATCAAATTTCAAGCACAAGTAGGACATCATGTAGGAACAAAGTATGGCCACCTTGCAACTAAAACTTGCAGGTGCCAATTCCCTTAACTTTAACTCTAAAGTTGTTTCCCTCATATATCTATCTTGTGCAGTGTTGGATTCGGCAACACTTCACAAAAGCTTCTCAGTCACTTGCTACATGGTTTTCAGCTCTTGAGTCTGCTTTGGTTTAGTGCATTCACAAGCAAAGTGACTCAACATGCCACAACTGTAGCAATTCATCTTGGTCTTTGTCATTCTTACGAACATGCTTACACCTCTCATGTTGTTGGGCATTGGCCTTCATGGATGCTTATCCAATCTCCTTTCCCTTTATGAAAAGTTTAGCCTCAAGTCTAATGTGTGTTGATATTTAGCAACATAAGCTTGTCTAGAAGACTTAATTGCCTCTAAGCACTTATCTTCTAGCATTGAAGGACGTGTTATGTCATTGAAGATGATATCAAGGTATGTCGTATTGTCCTAAACTGAGATGTATGGGGTGTGTCGTACCATTCCAATGCCATATCTAGATATTCTTAAGTAGAAACATATTTTCATGACACATTGAAATTTCAATATTTTCAAAAGATAATTAAATAATGATAGGCTAAGATGATAATAAATGCAGCATCCCTATTGTGGTTTTGCATTTTTCTAAATTAAAATAAATATCTAGATTTTTTAGTTAAATGTTGAATTATCATAAAAAATTAAACTAGTTCATTAAATAAAAATTATAAGAATTTAGTACTACATGTAGTTAATTACCTAAATATCAGTTAATATAGAAATATTTGATATATGTTCAATTCACTTGCAGGAATGGATATATTTAGGAGTCGGAGTATGACATTAGTTGGGATCACGGTGTCATGTTCTAGGGTTAGCACCATTGGAGGTGCAAGTGATGTGACACCAAGTTTAGAGGAGGCAGGGTAACCAGGCTAAAGCAGCATCTCACTAGTGATAACTCCAACATATAGATGTATTGAAAATATCCCTAGGAGGTTAGACGACTGATGAATAAGTACTTTGCTGATTTCAAAGCAACAAAAGAGAAGTCTACCCAAAAGGGAATAGAGGTGGATCATTGAGCAACAAAGCTACCTTCCTATCATTCCAAGGTGTTAGAGGGCTTCATTCCAAATGATGAGGAAGCAAAGATCGAGGTTGCATCCAAGTGAGTTTGGATGAATACTGGCATCAAAAGGTGGCCAAGCATAGGGCTCGATTTGGGCCCTCACAATATAAGTCAAGCTCTTGTTATAGGATTGACAAGGCAAAGCTAGAGTTCATAAGGGCCTCCTCAATTAAAGAGGCCATTAGCAAATATGGGATGAGTATAGCATCAATGTTGGAAGTGCTTGGCAGCAAGGGCTACTAGTCCAGAGAGATACCACAAAGGGCTACCATCCACGATCTTGATCCACATGCCTTCCCAGCAAGGATGTGAAGTAGCATATAATTGATACCATGTTGGTAAAGGATAAGAAGAAAGACATGTAGAGCTATCATATCTTGGTTCTACTTCAACACATTCCAGTGAATGCAACAGGAAATACATACTATCGATCTACCATTGCCTCGATATAGAGAGCAGGATAGGGTGTGCATCCTCCTGAATTGAAGGATATCTATGGTGAGCTCCTTAAGAACAACAAGGAGGAGCTCAAGAATTGGATAGCATTATATTAGAGCAAGTGGGGCACCTATGGACTAACAGTGATGTATGATGGGTGGATGAATCCCAATAGATGAAGCATCATCGACTTCCTAACTTATTGTGATATGAAGACCTTCTTCCACAAGTCAACTGATACTTCGGATAAGGTGCACAATGCATAGTACATTCTGAAATTGATAGAAACATGATAGATTACATAAGAGAAAAACATCATAAAGGTGGTCACTGATAATAGGCCATAATATAAAACTACTAGTAAGTTGTTGATAGAGAGGCAGCCCTACATTTTCTGGACATCATGTGTTACACATTGCATTGGCCTCATGCTGATGGACATTAAGAAGGTTTGTAGAGTCAAGCAGGTTTTGGAGATAGCCCAATCTATCATCAGGTTTATCTACAATCACATGGGTCTTGGCTCTAATGAGGAAGTTAATTGTAGGAGCATTATTATCGCTACGTGTTACATAGTCTGCCACTACTTACATTGCAGCTGATAGCCTTCTTGATAGGAAGGCAAGCTTGTGCCAAATGTTTGTCAGTGTTGAGCGGTAGAAGAGTAGATCTGCAAAGGCTAGTACTGAGGAAAGCCACATAAGGGCTTGGTGGTGAGCCAGCAGTTATGTACATGGGCCGAGAGGGTTGTGAAGGCTATCAAGCTTTTATATGCCATGCTTCAAGCGACGGACTATGAGAGGTACCCATAGATGGGCTTCTTCTATCACATGATGATAACGGATTAGGCAGATAGATCTAGCGAATGCCTACGAGTATGTAGACATCATTGAGCAAAGGTCAGACCATCGTATGGGTAGGGAGCTGCATCTAGCATGTAAGAATTTATATTAAAATAATTATTCATTGCCTATTCTTCTAGTTGGCTATATTGTACTAAAAATTGGCAGCTTACAACTTACGCCCACAACTTCAGTATTGTGTCCCTAGTATTGCAATGGACAAACTAACCTCTGTCCGCACTACGCAATGTGATATGTAAGATGGAGGCTAATCTAGACATCGTAGCATAGTGTCTTGAGAAGATTAGTCAATTTAAGTGGGATATGTCTTTAGTTATTGCTAATTTATTCAACATTTTGTAACATCATGTGCCATATCTTTTGTGCACAGACAAAACTTATTTAGAGAAGGTTTCCTCAGCTTCAGTGAATGAAAAGTTATGCTCAACAAGGGCAGTATCATGATAAATCAATATATATTACATATGAAAAATAGCTACTAATTGACATAATGATATTTTATAATTATCGTCTTATATGTGATTTTGTTCAATGCATTTACAATTGAGTAGTGGTTCCATCTCAGGGAGTCAGGTCGAAATCTTAGGTAGCTTGCTATCCTCTCACAGATGATGTCTTCCAATAGTTGTGAGCACAATTGGTCCACATTCGCCTTGATCCATAGCAAACATAGAAACCATCTCACACAAAAATGCCTCAATGATTTCATTTGCATGCACGACAATCTAAGGTAAAGTTTAAGTGCATCGAGAAGAAAGTGGAGTGGAAGTATAATAATCCACTCTACAACGATTTTGTCCAAGACGATGAGGATCGGATGATTAGCTAACTTGAGGGCCAGTAACAGGAGCTAGAGCTTGACCAACCAGGGTCACCTCCATGACCAGTTAGCACTGTAGACAGCAAGGCTAAGGTGGATGTGGAGCAATGGGTAGAATATAACACCTCATGCTCATATCCAGCAAATTGGGCAAAGGGGTCAGTAGGGGGTATCACATAATTCCATGTCTGAGACATCCTTCTAGTGCTTTGATCAAGAAGTGCTCAAACAAGGCCACCTCGCTGCCTGATCCAATCAATCAAGAAGGCCCAATCAATCCTTGTGGCAGAGCTAGGCAAAGTGGGCGAGACAAGAAGAAATAGCTAGGAAGAAAGGCAAAAGAAGGACCCATCAGAGAAAGTGGAGGAAGAGTTAGATTTGGATACCAGGAAGCCCTTACAATCACATGGGAGCAACAGCAATGATGCGTCTGGTGGCTAGGGTCGATGTTAGACCACATATGGCTTATAGCCCTAGGATGGTCTTCGATTTATCGAAGAGTCCCAGTTTACTAATGCCATGCAGGATAGGGATGTTAAGATGTTCCACTCCTAACGACGGCTTCTTTGCTTCGAAGGAGAGAAGTACCCTCAAGAACAATGAAATAGAAAGGAAAGTTCTACTATTGCCGGTATTTAATGCAAAAAATAAGAAATTACAACTCAAGATGCCCCCCTAAAAGATGACTCTCCTTATTTATAGCCTAATTACTTGATATCCAAATTAGCTTAGGGCTCAAGTAACTTAACTCCCAAGTAACTAAAGCCTAAAAAAGGAGACAAATATCTTATTCCCAAGTAACTAAAGCCTAAAAAAGGAGATAAATATCTCATTCCCAAATAACTAAAGCCTAAAAAAGGAGATAAATATTTATTCGGATATTGTAGCTACAATACCTATGCTACAGTACCATGCTACAGTACCCACGCTACAATTTCATCAGGTATTGTATAAGTTATAACAGTCCCCCTCCTTCAATTTCACCTTGTCCACAAGGTGCAATGTGAGGGAAGCGAAGTGCCGAGTGATCGTGGTCCTCCCATGCGGCTTCTTCACAAGTTCCATCACTCCACCTGATGAGTACTTCAATGTAAAGCTGCCCATTGACTCGTTTGCATCGACGTTGAAAAGTTTTCATAGAATATGGGCCGATCCTCAATCAGTTCTGATGGCAAGGATAATTGAACATTTGACTCCCCATGGTATGGCTTCAGTTTAGATACATGGAAGACATCATGAATTCACACCCCAATGGGTAGCTCGAGGCGATATGCTGCTGGCCTAATCTTTTCCAACACTTTGAATGGGCCATAAAAATAGGAAGAGAGCTTAGAATAGGTAAAAAGATGCACTATCATTTGTCAGTATTTGGGAAGTCAAACGAGAACCAAATCACCAACTTAGAACTCCCTTTCCTTTTGCCATCGGTCGTAAACATGCTTCATTTGATTTTGGGCAGCAAGAAGATGCTTCTTTAGTGCCTTCAAATGATCATTTCTCTGCACCAAATCTGCCTCAAGGAGGTCGTCGCCTGCTGTCCCCTTGATATAAGATGGGATGTTTGGCAGAGGACGGCCATATAAAGCTTCAAAAGGTGTGGTCCTAATGGTGGAATGATATGAAGTATTGTATGACTACTCTGCCCATGATAAAACTTAGCCTAGGACTTTGGCTCATCAGTAGCATAGCATCGCAAGTATGTTTCCAACCCAAGATTAAAACTTCGAACTGCCCATCGATCTGAGGATGATATGTCGTTGCCATGTGAAGCTTAGTTCCCTGCAGCGCAAAGAACTCCTTCCAAAAAGAGGAGGTAAATATTTGATCTCGATCATTACAATGGATCTTGGCATACCATGGAGCTTAGCAACATTCTCCACAAAGATTTCGGCGACTTGCTTGACAATGAAATGGTGCGCTAGAGGAATAAAGTGGGCATACTTCGTGAAGCGATCAATGACAACAAGAATAACAATCTTTCCGCTGCTCTTTGGCAATCCTTCGATGTAGTCCATGGCTAGGTCCTCCCAAACTCGATCAGGGATTGGTGGGGTTGAAGTGGACCCGAGGGCTTGGCCTCTTCATACTTCATCTTTTGGCATATCTCACATTTAGCCACAAATCTAGTAATGTCCTTCCACATGTTGGGCCAATAGAAGCTTGCCTGTATGCGTCGGTGTGTCTTTAGATTACCTCCATGGCTCGCCATAGGATCTTCATCAAAGTGCGCCATGACGGTCTCCTTGAATGGTGAATCTGGATTTAGGTATATGCGGTCCTTGAAGTAAAGGGTGGCCACCAAACATAGCTGGGCATGGATGCTGGTTATGCCTCCAGTTTTCTTTGATGCCATCAATCTTAAGATCATCTAAATAGGTAGCTGTAATGTCATCAAGAAAGGAAAATGGGAGCAGAAAGAGCCGAAAGTTCACCCTTTTGGGGAACTCATGAGAGTGCATCAGTAGCTAAATTTGCACACCCTTTTTTGTATTGAATTTCGTAGTCATACCCTAGCAATTTGGAAAGCCACCTATGCCGGGCCAGAGTTGCAATTCACTGCTCCAGAATGTATCTAAGAGGATGATGATCTATACGAATAATGAACTTCCATCCAAGTAGATAAGCTACCTTTGAACTGCTGATACCAAGGCAAGGAGTTCCTTCTCATAAGTGGATAGGTGTAGATTTTGCCCATGTAATGCTTTGTTGAAGAAGGCAATCGGATGCCCATGCTGCATAAGTACAACCCCAATCCCAGAGTCTAATGCATCAGTTTCCACCTTAAAAGACTCATCAAAGTTAGATAAAGCCAAAACTGGTGTGGTAGCCATGGCTAATTTCAGCTTCTCAAAGGCTTTTGTGGCTGCCTTTGTCCAATGAAAAGAGTCCTTCAAAAGGTCGATTAATGACATCACAATTTGTCCATAGCTTCGCACCAAGCATCTATAATAATTGGTAAGACCAAGGAAACCACGAAGTGCTCGCACAATAGTAGGCAGAGGCCAATCAATCATGGCCTGTATTTTCTCTAGATCCGCCTCCATCCCTCGAACTGAAATAATGTGCCCTAAATATGATATGATGGTCATACCAAAGGAACATTTGCTCTCTTTGAGGCACAATTGATTGTCACTAAGGATATGTTGCAAATGCTCTAGGTGTTCCTCCCAAGACTTACTGTGCACCAATATGTCATCAAAGAATATCAGGACATACCTTCGAAGCAAAGGGTCTAAAGATGTCGTTCATGAGACCTTGAAAAGTAGATGGAGCATTGGTCAAGCCAAATGACATGACCAAAAACTCATAGTGCCCATCATGTGTTCAAAAGGTCATCTTCTCAATGTCAGCGGGATGTACTCTGATTTGATGGTAGCCTGATCTGAAATCCAATTTTGAGAAATAGCAAGCACCGCCAACTCATCTAGTAGCTCATCAATAACTGGGATAGGGAATTTGTCCTTGACAGTGGTGTTGTTGAGTTGTCGGTAATCCACACAAAATCGCTAAGATCCATCCTTCTTCTTTACAAGTAGTACTGGTGAAGAATAGGGACTCCGAGAGGGTCAAATGATACTGCTTTCCAACATTTCTTGCACTTGCGCTTCATTTCAACCTTCTACACATGTGGATAGCTATACAATCTTACATTCGTCAGTGGTGCTCTAGGAACTATAGGGATTCAATGGTCTTGATCCCTTGCTGGCAGAAGGCCCTGAGGCTCGACGAAGAGACCTGCAAATTCAGATAAAAGTTGTTACAGTTTGAACCCTTTTGCTTCATCAATGGGTGGAACACCGGATGCCGATTTGGCCTTGTTGTGTTGCTGCTCTGGAGCTATTATGCAGCCTTCTACAGATGCACAAATGATCTATAGTGCAGCTTTGTCATCTAGCCTACAGATGAGCTCATCTTGGTGCAGGTCGAATGTCGTTTGCTTCACCAAATATACTGGAAAAGAGTGGGATAGCCGAAGAAATTGATGTAAAGTCATCGCATCAGAGGACTGTGGGTCCTCGGGCTTGAAACACATTTCTTCCAATCTTTCTCGAAGGTAAACTCCATGCGGCTGAAATTCCAATCTACCTCATAATCTTCGTTTTGAAGCCATGTAAGACCAAGAACAACATCGGATCCCTTGAGGGTGATGACAAATAGATCAACAATGATCTCGGTCCCTTGAACAATTAATGGAATCTTCATGCATTTCCCAGCACATCTTAGCTTTTGCCCATTGCCCACCATCATATCAAAGGACTACTTGATGGCTTCAACCTTTAGCTTTAGGCGCTTAGTGATCCCGAAATTGATAAAAACAATAGGTGGAGCCAGAATCCACCAGCACCAACACTGGTTGCTTTTTCAGAAAGGCTGAGCATCGCATAGCCACTGGTTCTTGGCAACTCTGATGAGACCATGGAAGGAAATAGACGGCTCAGTGGAGACCTCTTCAGGCATGGGTTCTTCGTTATCTACCAAGTCATCACCAGCATCTTCATCATCTTGCACTTCCCTTCTTTAGCCTCTTTTTTCATAAGGTACTACCACCATAAGATGCAGCTGGCACTCATGTTCTAGGTTCCACTTCTTATCACTGCTGAAGCATATTCCCTTCTTTCGCCGGTCGACAATTTCAGCTTGCGATAGGGTCTTCAAGGCTTCGGATAATGCTGAAGATGTAGTCAGCCATGGGCCCAAAGTCTCTGAAGAGGCCGAAGGTTTTGGAGTTGTGGTTGGCCCCATGACCATACTTCTCTGGAGTAACCGACCACTGTTGGTTGCTGCCCAATTTTGGTCCAGTTGTATCTCACTAGGGAAGTGACAAAAGGCATTGTTCAGCCACCTTCGCCTCATCGAATGCTTCTAGGAGGTTGTCAGGATTGCGAGCAAGGACCTCAACCTGAATCTGAGCCTTAAGACCTCCAATAAAGGTCCCCACGAGTGTCTCCTCCATTAACTCAGGCAACATGTTGTAATGCTGTTCAAATTCTTGCTAGTAGTCGGCCACAGAACCATGTTGACTAACTGGACAAGAGTACAAGAGTCTCCATGAAGTTTGTCATGCAGTTTGGGCTGAACCTAGACATGATACTACGAGAAAATTCTGCCCAAGATGGTCGCCCCACTCAAGTGAGATACCACTTGTACCATTGAGCGGCATCATCATCAAGGTGGAAAGCCGCCAAGGAACTTTGTTTGCATTCTCCACCGCCATGGCCTCGAAATATTGCTCTACTCGAAACAATCAATTGGTAGGACCGCCGCCACTGAATTTTAGAAAATCCATATGCACCAGCTCTATCTTGTAGGCCACCACGTTGTTGGTCCACCGATGGCTCCTATTGCCACTGTGGCTGGCCATAAGGAGGGTGGTAAAAATTACGAAATCTCAGCCTGCATGCTGTCCTAGACGTCCGACAGGGTTGTGGTGTTGCAACTCCTTAGGTAGAATCTTATCAGGAGGTCTATGGTGGGCCGGAATGTTGGTGGTATGCGTCGAAAGTAAATCTTGGGCGAAATCAGCCCTTCCTGCTCAGGATTTATACCCGACTGGCCAACCTAATAGGAAAAAAACAATCGACCCAAAGGTATAGTGTAAGGGACGGTATAAGTCCCAAACATCATAGACAGCAGAGGAACATAGTTGCTGGGCTAATGCAGTGCTGATTGGTGCTGATGCAAATATCGATTAACCCCAAAGTATGATTGGAGCCTCCTTAAAGCAGTCGGTTGTAGACTTACGAGCTGCTTGCTGTTCGATAGCATGATAATGTGAGTGAACCTCTCCAACAACCTCAACGAGCAAGTTAGAGTGGTTGGTTATTTGGGGTACCACCATAACGGTTCCCCTCCCTCTGTGGGCGCTGAGCACTTGTGAGGAGTTCACCTCCCCTCCTTCGGTATATTGAAAGAGGTATGATATTCTCAACTCATTAGACCCCACTTGTCCCATTTCGGATTTTGGGATGAGAGGACTCAGAGAATCAGGCACCATTGTCTCGTATGGGAGCACCGAAGTGTGTTGATGGACGCTCTCCTCTTCTCCAGCTAGAAACTTTCCCTTGCAAAGGGTCTCTTCGATACGGTGCATGAACTCTGTCAGGATTTGTATTGCTTTCACCTGATTGGTTTGGCTCACCATAAAAACTTGGAACATCTCCTTGGGCGACGACTGCTCCACCATGACCAGTTGCCTCCCTCAAATCCTCGATCGTCTTAAAGGATTCGTTTGATGCATTCATCGGTGAAGATCGCCGGAGTTAGTATCCCGACAATGGAACTAATTTGTTAGAATGTTCCACTCCTAACGACGGCTTCTCTGCTTCAAGGAAGAGAAGTACCTCCAAGAACAACGAAATAGAAAGAAAAGTTATGCTATTGCCGATATTTAATACAGAAAATAAGAAATTACAACTCAAGATGCCCCCCGTAAAAGATGACTCCCCTTATTTATAGCCTAGTTACTTGATATCCAAGTTAGATTAGGGCCCAAGTAACTTTACTTCCAAGTAACTAAAGCCCAAAAAAAGGAGATAAATATCTTATTCCTAAGTAACTAAAGCCTAAAAAAAAGGAGATAAATATCTTATTCCCAAGTAACTAAAGCCTAAAAAAAGGGAGATAAATATTTTCTTCGGATACTGTTGCTATTGTACCATGCTACAGAACCCATGCTACAGTACCATTGGGTACTGTATCAGTTATAACAAGGGACCATGGTACTGAGAAACTGTGAGGATACAGACATACAGTTGCATATGGAGATATGGGGTCCTTGAGGACATGATGAATATGAGGCTGCTGTAGATGACAACACATGGGATAGGAACCCTCAAAGTATCACATTAGGAGCTATATGGGATCCTATTGATATGATGTCGGCTACTTCCCTTTTGGATTTGGTGCTTTAGACATGTTATCCTCTAACGGCTACTATTCCTATGCAACCTGAAGCATCTTATGGGTTGGAATTTGCTGCCAATATATTCGAATGGATTGCTCCATAGCCGCAGTATCCAGTAGATGACTCCTCTAGGAGTGACAGCCACCCACAAGATGTACAAGGAGTATTTGGGATATGTATCTTATGGTGGCCTGACGAGCTTACAACATTGAGGGGACATATGGATAGGGAATTGGGCCAAGCCTACTTGCATACAAAGATGACCCCGATATCTTTTAGAGACATCACTATTCTATAAGATTTTAAATGTCGGTATGTATTGAAATTAACTTTATGTTCTATATTTTATTAATTTTCTTTATGAATGTAATAATTTCTGGTCTTTTTGTAAACCAAAACATGCAAAAAAAGAAATAATGCATTAGAGAACATCAGAACACCTCAAAAACATCAAATTAACATTAAAATCCTTTAGAATCTTCATAAAATGTCATTAAATATCAAAAATTCATAAACATCATTGTATATCAAAAAATTTGGAAAATAAAAATAAAAAATTGTCTACTAGGTCAAAATCGACTCACTAGGTCGTATTGAGTGACAATAGGATAACAAACATGGTACTAGTTTGTTATCATGCCAAACTAGTGATGGATCTATATGGAGCTCGGTACCAGTTCAACCTACCTTGGATGAGATCGTCCTTTGGCATCATATTGACTTTCATGTGCTCATATAAGGTAGAGACCGGATAGCAACTTGAACTTACTACTTAATAGTTAAGGTGTAACCAATTGCCTTTAGTTCTCTTATCATGTTTGACATCTCCACAATATGCTACCTCATAGTCTAATTTTGGCACTTCTTGTAGATGTCAAACTTATAACAAGTCTACTCAATTTAGTGGCGGATAAATTCTCAAAAATATGTTTCAAGGCATACTTAATCTCTTAAGCAGTAGTATACTTCCCAAACTCACACATGAGATCATCTTCCATGCCCCTCAGCAACTCGATGCAAGCTATCCTATTCTTCTTTCTCAAGACTTGATTGTCCCTCTTGTGTTGAGCAAAAGCACTTTGTTTAAGCTCAGCCATGGTATGGTTGAGGATCTCTAGTATCTCTTGTTCTTTAGGATGCGCACTGAACCTCTTGGTGCCAAATGTTATACTTGTCATCATCCAGTTTATCACCCTTATTCAATTCAGCAACTATATTCTTAAAAACCCATAGCATGGACAATGTTGACAAGATAGAGACAAAATAGAATGAATAGTAGTGCATTGTATCACATATACCTATTTTGCAGCAAAAACTAACCAAATGAATGATAAGTTAACATACGACACCAAATCAAAAGTTTGCTATGCTTCCAATCATCTTCCATATTTAAATATTCAATTATCATAAACCTAGTACTAATTGCGCAATATTTAAGCTCAGGGCAAGGAATCCAATGAATCCTACCAACCTTGGAACTCCCACTCAATATGAGATCCCCAAGCATGTTATATAGATACACAAATCAATTTGATAGAGAAGAAACATGCTTATATGTCAACTTCATTCAATGTTGCACAAATATGAACAAGAGCATAAAGATTCCATCCTTGCATAACAATTAAGATCAAAATATAGACAAACACATTCATTGGAAAATCTAAATGCAAGGACACTCTTCAGTTCTCTTCCATAAGAATAAGTGCAAACGCTGGCAAGTCTTTACTAAGTCATCATGTACCTGATGATTGTATCACTTATTTCAAACACAAGCTCATTACATAGTGCTCTTGAACTCACTCTACGAAGCCAAAAATTTCTACTGCTTGCACCAAAACCCAAATGTCTTCCATTTCGCAGGTTTGGGAATTAAGGAAAAGCACTAATTATTATCCTGGTGCTCCTCTGCTAGCTCAAGTTCACTTGCAACAATCAGGATTTTATATCCTTATTTTGTGATTTAGTGAGCTTCACAAATTCCCAATAATTCTATGTTTGTTCGAAACAGAGATGCCAGCATTCCCAAGGTCCTGTGACATGTTTCATAAAGACCCTATGTGCTCTTGCATTTTATTGTTTAGGTTCATATAGTCCATAAAGTCTAATAGTGTAACCACATTGTACTACACACGTAGACTAACAATAATAATGAGTGACCATACAATATAAGTCATTATCCAAAAGAGAGACAAATAGCATGGTGCACGTACACAATAATTATTTCAAACCCATAAACACAGTATCCATAAAAGAATTATACATTCAATAAAATTGAATTATATGCAGTGTGCACTGTACAGGAACTCCCACTTGCTCCTATTGGACATCAACCCCAATAAACCACACCAACCAAGCCCAAACAAAATTTTGCAACATAAATTTTGCAGAAAAATTATTTTTTACAATTTTCTATGAATTTTTAAATTAAAATGCAAGAAAAATATAATTGAAAAATAAAGGAGTGAGAAAGGTTCAAACTGTCAACCTCTTGGAAACAAACAAGTGCACTAGCCATCTGTGCCAGCTACTTATGCCTTTTCGATTCTCCTTTTTTTTAAATATTCTTGTAGTAATCACTATTAAAAATCCGAAAGTAATATTATGGAGTGCTCTCCTAAGGTTCAAACTTGGGACCTCAAAGCAACTAAAAAACCCACATCCTAGCCAATTACGCCAAAGACCTCATCATGGTGACTTCCTGCTTCATTTTTTTTCACATATGTGAAGATAATTTAATTCACGTGGTGTGTGTACTTCACATATGCACCTCCAAATTATGATTTCGCATTAGGAAAACTAGGTTTCAAACCATTTTTTAAGACAGATATCCAAGGAATATCAAACCATGCCAAATCGACCGATTCAGGCGTATCAAATTGGACCGGCTGGTGACTAGCATGATTCCTGCTGGTAAAATGAGATGGGGCCCTGGTTCGTCTAAACCCCCTTCTCCAAGGCCGTTTGGATCATTCCATGTGCATAAAATCATCAACACCAAGCCAGCAAGTAGCATGTGAAATCGCAGTATGGAGATCACACTTTTCATTGCTGAAATTCTTTGCCTCGCAATCACCACGATGGATGATCCTCTATAGAAGGATCAATGGGGGCAGAAAGTGTAAGGGCTGAATCAGCCACAGGTCTCTCATTTATTTTGAATTTAAGTGGGGAAGGGCTGGTAAGCACCCCAAAAGTATTCCCCACTTTCTTCTTTTTAATTCAGCCTTGGCCGGGTCAGGTCAACCCATCGTAGGTGCCCAAATCAGGCCCAAAAGGCCCAATGTGGAGCTACATGGTACATCACAACTAATTTTCTCCGTAAGTTTCAGTTAGTTTTAGCTGTTGTCCTTTGAGCACCCTCCATAATTCCAATTTAATATTCATCCAGATCGATGATTGAAACTGATATTAGCATTATGTTCAGAAATAAGGTAAAAATGTCATAGAACAAAAGGCATAAAGGATGCCGACATATTTAAAGTAACAGCTGATACTGTGAACCACTTTTAAGTGAATAATTTACAGGTTCTTGTGATAAAAGAAAGAATGATTACGATTTTAAAAGATGATAAAAGCACATCTATAAGTAAAGGAGACACAAGAAATTAATCGATGTAAATTCTCAAAGGAAATGACTTACAATCCTTAAAAAAGAGAAGGCCAAACTAGTAGCAAGAGTCAATCGAGTAATATTATAACGCAATATACATTGTGGAAGAAAATCTGTGAAGAAAATCATAGGGAAAGCTTAAAACCTTTCCGGTAATGCAGTGCAGAGAAACTTGAAGACGCCTATAGCCTTTGGCATCTCCTTGGCTGTAAAAGATATGTTAATGCCACTCAACTAGGGCTGAAGAAAAGCATATCCACAGTAAAATTAAGCCTAAAAGCCTCCACCAAGACAATGTATACAAACAAAGTCTTTATTATACACAAATGATATCTCTAGAACTATGCATAGTTAGAAAGTGCCATTTTCTACATTAGCATTGGCTGAATAAATTGCAAGTCACAAGCAGTGAAAAAAGGGTGTATTCTAGTGCACAAGGCTTTAGACATTATGGGGTTTGGGGAGAGTCAGATATATGCATCCTTACCATGAGAGTGGAGGGGCTGTTTCCATGCTTGGAACCCAGGATACCCACATCACACTATAGAGTAACTGTACCTTTGAACTAAAGGCCGAGCGATGTAAATGTAAAACCCACGCAACAGTGGAAATAAATAAATCTAAGCCCAAAACAGATCCTAATACATACCTAAAGATGCATATGCTATGTTTAGCACAATCATCTCATATTATTGTTACATAGAATGATATCACTGTAATGTGATGAAATAAAATCAAAAAATAAATAAAAAAGCAACTAACATAATTTTTTTTAAAAAATTGAGGCACTAGCATTTATCATATTTGAATCAACTCTATCAGCTGCTAGCCACTATCAATGATTGAGGAAAGATAATTAAATTACAAAATAAATACCCAGACTTTGAATTCTTCAGTTTATGGATGACTGAAGTGCTATACACATCATTTGTAGATCAAGCATGTCACAACACATGTGACGACTAACAAAGAGGACTCTGGCATATCCTGGCCTATATCAAATAGTAGAAAAGAAATTTAAAAATCACAATAATGCAAAATGAAATTTCAGTCAAACGTGATTAGACCTTATGAACAAAATATTGCTAATTAACTGGACTGTTAGATCAAAGAACTGCAGCTAAGCACAGATGACAGATGTTAATTAGACCAGTGACATGCTCATGTGCCTCAGAAAGGTAGAAGAAATGATTAAGCTAGATGCCTTAATTGAAAATCTTACCTCGTTGGACCATCAGGATCCATTATGGAAACTGTTTCTGACGTCTCTGATTTGACTGGATTGGTAAGGACCCAAACCTGCAAAATTGCAAACCAACCATAATATTTTGCTAATAAACTTTCAGTAAATCAATCTTGGTTTGATCAACTATTTTTCAACTTCTAAGGACATGAGAATTTGATTTATTAGAAATTGACAAGAAATAGCTGAACTGCTCATTTAAATATATAGGTCCATTAAATAAGTTAATAATGAACTGTAGTTGTTCACTGCCATTTTCATTTACCAAATTCTCAACTAGAAATAGATGAACAATATGTTAGTGGTTTGAAGGATGGATGAAGTCTATCATCTTAAATGGTGATGAACAATGTGCCTTACAAAGTGGAGATAAAAGACAGCAGTTTACTAGCATTAGCATGACATCTTGAAACAACAATGAACCCTTAAAAAGCTACCTTTCTCACTTGATATGGCTTCAATATGAAACACCAAAGGACAAAACTGCCTGGTATGTTTTGGTAAATAAAGCAAATTACTGCCAAGAGTTACCATATAGGCATTAAAATAGATACGTAGTCATTATGATCTACTGTAGCCAACAAAATGATGATCTAGTTGCTTCTTGTAATTTGAGATCCTAGAAGTGTTAGATGCATGACCTGGAAAGCCAATTGTTGACTAACACATTGTATTAATTCCAGAACATATTTTTGTACTTGATTTATTAAATTAATAAAATGGACAATTATTTACATTCTAGAGTACCGTGTCCTAGAATCATCTAAAGAGTTAATGGTCAATGACACATATTCTAAAGAGTTGAGAATTTAAGATGTGTCATTATACATTAATTTCTAAACTGCTCCCAGTCGATGATCATTACGGAGATGGTGATTAATCCAACAAGATTGGTGCACAGATCGCTTCCCTTTTGGATAGATGGGTCTTGAGTCTACATGTGGGGACACTGGAGTGAAAGTGCAAGTGGTTGTTAGAGAACAACGG
Organism: Elaeis oleifera; assembly: GCA_000441515.1. NCBI lineage: Eukaryota > Viridiplantae > Streptophyta > Magnoliopsida > Arecales > Arecaceae > Elaeis > Elaeis oleifera. Next base: position 2,990,890 of record KE504642.1, read on the forward strand.
TACTGAGCGTGACCAAGAACAAGAAGTCACTTAGATGTCTACTTACTCATCAGTGACTATCTCGATGCTGTAGTTGTGTGAGTAGTTCTTTGACCTACGGTGCCTCGGCTGCTCACAGTGGGATTGCTGTCTGACAACACATAAACATGGTCCCTAGCCATTCGGGGCCTCGCGGTGTTCATTGACTGCAGTAGGTTCGCTGTAAAAGTAGGAGTGCACTTATAAAGAATCTATCGATCTTAGTAGTTGAGAAGTAGTCCTATGCAACCTAAGAGATTGAGTCCTTAAGTCTGTGGCCATAGCAACGTGATAATGAAATAGAGTTTTCATGAGATTCACGATTAAACGCAAGCTAATTAAGTCTGGCATATGATGGATACTTAGGGTTTAACGAGTTTCCATGACCTGCATCCTGTCGGGACTCTCGATAGAAGAACTTGATCACACGGTAACTATACTTAGGGATTCAGATTTTTCTGATTGGCTGGATTGCCACTACATACTGCTAGACATCACTGATGGATTGTGAGAACTTACTAAGATTGTTTTTAGATCAACGATCCTTGTTAGGGTGAGTTAGAATTATTCCAATCCATCGAAGAAATTTCGATGATACTGTAATAGAGATCATGTTATGTCTCACTACCAGATAGAATAGAACCTGAGGGGTCACACACAAAAAGAGCACGACCTGATCAATAGCTTAGATCATAATCAAATTATCAATCGGATTGATGATTTGGATTAATTTGTAAGAGTTACAAATTTAGTAAATGCTAAATTGTTAGCATGAGGGACTTAATTGCAAGTGTTGCAATGTCATTGAGCCCGATTAAATTATGGATCAAATTCTAATTAATTTAAATCAGATTTAATTTAATTGAGCTTGAATTAATTTAAGGCTTATTAGGTTTAATTATCCAAGTAAGACTTGAATTTCAATCTTTTTTGGATCAAGGTTGACAGTCTTTTTGAATTTAATTCGAATCAGGCTCGAATTGGATTCGGATTGAATCCAAATTGAACCCAATTAGTATAGACCACCTAAACCCAGGTTTACTAGGCTTCTCTCTCTGATTTCACGTCAGAAAAAGAGAGGGCACGTGTGAAGATGTGCCCCCTTGGTTGCTTGTGGTGTGTAAATAGATTGGCACCCCATCTCTCTGGGACTCTCTCTTATCTAGATCTCTATCCAAATTTGATTTGAATAGGGATGTTCCTTATCTGGAAGGGAATCAAATCTGATCAGAATTGGGCATTAGGAGTGATTTTTGTGTGATAAATATAAGAAGAGAAGAGGTGGTGCGGGAGATATATAGGTGCGCTAACTCCTTTCTTGCCGCATCTCAATCTCAACACCGCTCCTCCCTCTTTTCTTCCTCGACACCCCACCTCCAGATTTGATTTAGAGAGAGAGGAAGAGAAGAAGAAAAGGATTTCTTCATCTCTTCATGGTGTCCTGTTCAAATCCCGTCAGACCAGTGCGAAGGGTTCGCACTGCAGCCCTCTTCTTCGAGATCTAGAAGAAGAGATCCAGATCCAGCCAAGGAGCGAGGCCTGTAAGGTGCTAGCACTCCGATGGCCTCGATACTTCGATCAGGCCGTTTCTGTGTGGATACCAGCAGAGGGCGGATGCTTGCGCGGCTACGACGGAACCCAAGCATCCATCGGATCCGATCCGACTCAGAAGAAAGATAGCAATTAAGGTTATCGTTCTTCCTTGATTTTATTTTCAGATCTAAAATATTTATTTCATAGCATGTTTAAAATGATCCATAGGTGATTTAAATTAGATCCAAGCATGCTTTAGATTAAAATAGTTTTAATCTTATCTTTCAGCTGCGTAGTTTCATAAAATGAAAAATCTGCATGCTAATCACCTAGAAATACAATAGTGGTATCAAAGCCACGTGTTTTTAACATGCATGAAATAAATTTAGACCTGATTTCTATTTTAGATCTGAAAGTTATGATTGATTAAAATCAATTTTGTGCTGATATAAAATTGTCCTGATATAGAGTTAACCTCCTATATTGAAAAGGTTGTCCTAGCACAAGATTGATCGGCTTTGAAAACAGTTTTCGAAATGTATAAATCAATAACTTTAGATCTGAAATTAGATATATGAGATATATCTTATCTGATATTAGATCTGAAATTAAAATAATTAAGATTTGCATCGCAATGAAATAAGATTGTCCTGATATAGGGTTAAACCCCTATAATGAAAAGGTTGTCCTAGTGCGATGCAAACGGATTTTTGAAAATATTTTCAAAATATTTTAATCATTATTTTAGATCTGATTATGCATGTATGTGATATGCACCATGATTAGTTTTAGATCTGAAAATTATATATGTGATATATATTTTGTAAATTTTAGATCTAAAGCAGCATATATGAGATATGTGCCTGCTTTAGATCTGAAAATGTTTCGAGATCATAAGCCATTAATTCATACACTTAAAACCATGGAATGCCATACCGCCCCGTACCGCCCGTATCGTACCGTACCGATCTCGTATCGGCACGCCATATCGAAGTGTACCGACATTACCGTACCGTACCGAACCGCGTACCGACATTAAACAGAATTTCACCGGTACGGGTCCGGTACCGGTACAGCGAACCTTGCTTAAACTAATCTAAAATTATTTTAGAATCTGAATTTTAGGTGGTGCATGAGGGTATGGGTTGAACAATTAGGTCTAGTGATTGAACTACAATTAGAATTTTTGATTAGATCAAGTTAGAACCTTTATCGATTTTGAGCAGTTGATCGAATCTAATCAATTATTTATTAGGATTAGGTCGAAGGGGTTCAACATCGAGTTTAATTGTAGTTGGTCGTATCGATTCACATTTTGATGTGAATTGATTAACTCAAGACCTAATTTGGCTTAGTGGATCGAGCCCGACTGATCTATTCAATTCTAATTGATCAACTGATGTCTAAGACAAGTCTCGATCAGTGATTTTTAATTGGGAGTATGCTTATCTGACCATTCCGATGGTGTCTAAGGAAAGCATCGGCTATCCTCCCATCGATCTCACTTATCTGATCAACCTAATCAATTAAGTTTTGAATAGGGCTGTTAACGAATCGGACACGATGGAACACACCGCTGTTCGGGATCAACTGTTTCGAACTACTGTTTAGTTCGTGTTCAATTCAAATTCGAATATATTCGAGAGAACTCTGTTTGAGATCAGTTTTGTTAAGCTTGTTATGTTCGAATTAGCCTCGAGTTCGGCTCGTCTAGAGTAACATGCAAAATAATATTCGAAAAACATAAAGAAAAAAAAGGAAACAAAGAAGGAAACCATGCTGACTCTATGCAAGATGACAGTCCATACCTCGCTGGACTTTTCGATCACTCCATCGAACACCAGATCCTCCCTACCGCTGCTGGAATATCCCCTCCCCTGATGCCGATGACTTGCGCCTTCTCACCGGAGACACCTCCAAGCCGTCGAACATCATCGAGTCCTCCGCTGTTGGCCCCGTAGGGAAGCCACCGCACCGGACCGACCTCGGCACCCACGGCCTCCACGACCTCAACCACGGCAACCTCCACCTCTGCACCGAAACCACAGCTTCGAGAGCTGCAATGATGGCGGGATCAGGATCGAAGAGATCGGGGGGCGGACGTTAGATCGAAGATTGGAGGCACGGTCGTGGGGGAGGAGACCGCGGCGGTGGAGGGCGGAGGCGAAGTTCCGACCGTCGCTATCGTGGCTGGTGGGGCAGGATGGACGGCGGAGCTGGTTCGTGTGTGTGGTGCGGGAGAACGGTCAAATCGTGCTCATGAAGATCCGGATCAAAAGGCCGGAGGTCCTCCCGTCGCGAAGAGAGGCGGAGAGGTCGAGGGATGAAATGAAATGAAATGAGGCTATCTGGGGGTTAGGTTTGAGTGTAAAAGAGTATATATAGGCTAGTGTTAATTGATCAATTGATCACCACCGTCAGATCATTGATCCAACGATGATAAACAAGGCCTTCTTCAGTCGCTGGATCAATGATCCGACCATGATTATTAAGGCTTATGTATATAATGCTATAATATACAATATACATTATATATACTAAAAAATATATTAAAAATTAATAAAAATAAATATATTAGTATAATATGTATATAAATATATATATAATATAAATATATTTATTTATTTTATCGAGTCTTTTATCGAT
>KE504642.1:2995106-3029378 GCA_000441515.1 Elaeis oleifera
ATTAAGGCTTTATGTATATAATGCTATAATATACAATATACATTATATATACTAAAAATATATTAAAAATTAATAAAAATAAATATATTAGTATAATATGTATATAAATATATATATAATATAAAATATATTTATTTATTTTATCGAGCTTTTATCGATCCGAACATGATCGAACAAAGGCTTGTTCTAGTTTGGATCATTGAGATATCGACTTTAAAAATCCTATTTGTGTTTGGTTCTACAGTTTAACAAGCGAATCGAATACGACTCAAAAATGATTCGAATATTTTGAACGAATCGAACAACGAGCTAAACTGACAGTCCTAGTTTTGAATAAGGTTGCTTAGTCATTCGTATTCACCCATGCTGACTAGATTGGTCAGACATGAGATTGTGCTAACCTAAACTAGGTTAATCAGATATGAGATGTGCTGAACTAAATCAGATTAATCAGACATGAGATGTGCTGACCTAAATCAGATTAGTCAGACATAAGATGTGCTGATCTGAACCAAACTAGTCATTTACATGGGATGTATGTGACTATGGAGAAGAGACCTAAATCAAATCTCCTCACATATATTAAGTCCAGCGATCTTCCACTGTTATAAATGTGTGGAGTCCTACTAGTGTTGATTATTCTCGACTGGTCATAGTGACTCAGTTATATCGAGAAGACTCAACCACTCTATTAGCAAAGAGTTGCTCTAGAATGAGGATGGGGTTGGACCTAATAACTGTTAGGTTAGGGTCTCAATGACGGTTTCACACCTGCTTGTAAACGGTGGGTCTAACTTAACTAAAAAGTATGGTCAATAACTATTAGGTAAGCCTACATAATTTAGAGATCGAATCGCTACATCTTGCTTGACAAGCATTGGACAAGGATTGTCCACCTATTGGTTTAGTATGTCACCAATAACTGGTAGGTGAGGTGTATGCAAATCAATGGGATCGTAGTACCCACTAAGAACCCTAGTCGCATAAGGATTTCCGCATCTCCACAGAGTGTGAGAGATCCGAAAAATAATGAGAGCTTTTATTTATTTCTTAAAGTTCCTAAAACAAATAGTGATTAAGTACAAACATCTAATTAGAATCTTCTTCTCTCTTCCATTAATAACTCAGCTTCAAACCCCTTAGCTCGAATTGTAGGGTTCAATCGATTGACCGAGATGAACTACAAATGACTAGCTTAGGAACTTCAGAATAATTCTGAACTCAGAAAAGGTTGGAGTATGTTCTAGACCAAGATTCTCAGTGTTACCAAACCATCCAACCATTGAAACGTTCAGCGCTTCATAAATGGACGGATGATGGCAATTAGGCTAGGTGCTATATCTTGGCCTCAAGGCCCAGTATGAGAACATCAAGACTTCAGGACTATGATAACTCACCCACAAGAGTTGTATGGTGAGCGGAGCCAGACTATACTTGGGCAGTTCATCCATGATCATTGTTTGTCAATGATTAAGGACCTGAAAGAGCTTGAGAAGCTCGAGATGACCATGTATAAGGAGCTGCATGTGTATTTGATGCAGCAGTCCCTTAGTAGTTCATTTGGTCAGTTTATTGTAAACTACCATATGAACAAGACTGATAGCACATTACAGAAATTGTTGAACATGTTGGTGATCACTTAAGGAACCTTGAAAAGTTCAAGAGGCTTGTATTCTTGCTGTAGAATGGTATCTGATTCCAAAAGAGTCTATTAGAACAAGAGGTCTACGAGAGAAATGAGCCAAAGAAAGATCTTCTCAAGGAGAAGGCGTTAGGCAAAGGAAAGTGTTTTCACTGCAGTGCTGACGGCCACTTGGAGAGGAATTATCCTTCTACCTGGATAGCCTAAAGAAGAAGGATGACACACCTTGTGAATGTATGTCAGATTTGTTTGTTTGCATGTTGATATATTCGAGCAAATAGTGAGTGCCGTAGGATCTAAGAGATCTAGAGATGAGATAAATCATGAGTATAGGTGGTACCTCAAGTTAGATCATTTAGGAGAGGATAGGATATAAAAACTGAAAAATGGATCGTTTCCTAGGCTCAGTGAATTCTAAGTCATACCCAGTTTATGGATCCTACCTTCAAAAGAAATTACCAAACTATCTTTGTGGGACATGGAGAGAGGACCACTGACATACTTGCCCTGAAACACACTGATGTGTGTAGCTCATTTGGTGTGCAGGCCAAGGATCGTAATTTCTACTCTATCCGATGATTATTCACGGTATGGGATACAAAGTCTGAAGTCTTTGAAAAGTTCAAGGAATTCGGACATGAAGTAGAAAATAAATTCGAAAATCTCTTAAGATTCTTTGATTGGATCGAGGAGGTAAATATCTTAATGAAAATTTCAGAATTATCTCATACAAACGACATAGTCTCACATTGGATTCCTCCAGGTACTAATTGGGTATGGGTATAGGAGGAATTGGATCCTATTAGATATAATCCGATCCATGATGAGGTTCACTCACTCACTAATCTTTATTCTTTAGGGACATACTTTAATCTATTGATTAGGATTCTCTCTAAATCATACTTTAATCTATTGATTGGGGTTCTCTCTAAATCCGTTCCTACCACACCATATGCGATGTGGCATAGTAAAAACTAAATCTTGATCATCTCAAGATTTGGGATAGTCAATCCATGCCGAAAGACAACAGGTAGACAAGTTAGAGGTTAGGTCTATAAAAGCTCATTTTATAAAGAATCCTAAAAATTATTAGGGTACTAATTGTACTTTCCAACGGATTATAATGTGATTGTGACTCGTCATATCACGTTCTTGAAAAATAGTTTATCCAAGATGGTGATAATGGAAAGAAATTGAGCTCGAAAAGAAAGTCTCTGAAAAGCAACGAGCTGAAGATCTGACTGAACCCCTTCAATCTGAGCCAGTTAGTATGAGACCTCTTCCACCACAGAGATCGAGTAGGATTTTCCATCCCTTTAAAAGATACTTAAGGTATTCTAACAAAGGAAGTAGAGAAAATGTTCCTCATAGGATATAGAAATATGGAGATGATCCAAAACCTACAGTGAGGCAATGTTAGACATCGATTCTGAGAAATGGATGGAAGCAATAAAGTCAAAAATTGACTTGATGCATTCCAACCAAGTCTGACCTTAGTAATCCACCAAAAGGTATAGTACCTATTGGATGCTTAAGGATCTACAAAAAAAAGATAGGTACAAATGGATAGATAGAGATCTATAAGCGAGTCTTATGGTGAAAAATTATAGTCAATGCGAAAGCATTGACAGGAGATTCTTTTACATGTAGTCATGCTAAAATCCATCCAGACACTACTTGATTTTGCGACATATCATGATTATGAATCTGATAATGGATGTGAAAACTACCTCTCTGAATGGATATCTTAAGGAAGATATCTATATAGAGCAATCTTTTGGGTTTCAATTCTAGTGATGAAGATCACAAGATAAGAAAGCTGCAAGAGACTGAAACAAGCATCTCGAAATTGAAATATTCGATGTGATCAAATTGTTTGATTTCATAAAAAACGAGAAGGAATCTTATGTTTATAAGAGGGTCAGTGGGAGGATGAGATTCTTTTGATTGGAAAAGATGTTCCCATACTGACTTCGGTTAAAATATGGTTGTCTAAGGAACTCTCCATGAAAAATCTCAGGAAACATCCTATATCTTTGGGATAAAGGTCCGTAGAGATAGATTTGAAAGCATGCTAAGCCTTTCACAGGAAAAGTACATAAAGGAGGTACTTAAGAGGTTCAGCATGGAAACTCCAAAAGATGATTTTTACCTCTTAGGCAAGCATGTATCTCTCCAAGAAGATGTATCCAACCACATCTGAGGAGATTTAGCTCATGAGCTGGATACCTTATGCTTCGACTATAAAGAGCCTCATGAATGCCATGCTATGTGCTCGACTTAATATAATCTTGTTGTAAGTGTCAGGAGCAGATATCAGTCAAATCCAGATGTACGATACTAGATAGCTGTGAAGAACATCCTTAAGTACTTGAGAAGCACTAAGGATTTATTCTTGCTTTTTGAAAGAGGGTTTTAGTTGCGGAGTTTGAGGATACACAAACTCAGATTTTATATCTGATACCGATGGTAGAGAGTTTACATCAGGATATATGCAACGTGAGAATTGATAGATTGGAAGAGTTTCAAATAACCAATCATCCTATGGAAATTGAGTTAGTCACCGTTTCCAAAATGCTAGGTAAGGTCTTCTGATCTAAGTAATCATGTTGCAATTTGATGTCATGAGATGTCATCATAGTAACAATATCGACACTATAATCTTTAGCTAATGGAGCCTAGGTCTCATCAGAATACCAAGCACATGAAAAGGTGACTTCAGATAATACGCGACTACTTCAACATGAAAAATATCAAGATGAAAAGAGTAGACCCCACGGATAACGTGGTGCACCCACCGATTAAGTTATTAGCCAGCTAAAGGCTGAAGTCCATCATTGAGAAGATGGGATTTAGGTTTGCGAGCAATTGGCTTTAGGTTAAGTGGGAGATTGTTAGATGTATCACTTGAAAAATCAATTGTTGGCTGACAAATTATATTAATTTCAGAATATTTTTTACTTGATTTACTGAATTAATAAATAGATAATTATTTTATTTTGGAGTAATGTGTCCAACAATCATCCAAGGAGTTAATGGTCAATGACACATATTCTCAAGAGTTGAGAATTTAAGACATATGTCATTATAGATTAATTTCTAAACTGCTCCCAGTCAATGATCATTACGGGGACGGTAATTGATCCGACAAGATTGGTGCACGGATTGCTTTCTTTTTGGATAAATGGGTCTTGAGTCTACGGTATGGGGACACTGGGTGAGAGTGCAGGTGGTTATTAGAGAACAATGATACTGAACGTGATCAAGAATAAGAAATCACTTGGATGTCTATTCACTCGTCAGTGACTATCTCGATGTGGTAGTTGTGTGAGTAGTTCTTTGATTTGCGGTGCCTCGACTGTTCACAATGAAATTGCTGTAGTTTGACAACACATAAACATGATCCCTAGCCACTTGGGATCTTACGGTGTTCGTTGGTTGCAGTAGGCTTGCTGTAGTAGGAATGCACTTATAGAGGATCTATTGGCCTTAGTAGTTGAGGAATAGTCCTATGTAATCTAAAAAACTGAATTCTTAAGTCTGTGGCCATAACAGCGTGATAATGAAAAAGAATTTTATGAAATTCATGATTAAACTCCAGCTAATTAAGTCTGACATATGACGGATGCTTAAGATTTGACGAGTTTTCATGATCTGCATCTTGTCGGAACTCTCAATAGAAGAACTTGATCACACGATAACTATACCTCGGATTTCAGATTTTTCTGTTCCACTAGATTGCCACTACATGCTGCTAGACGTCACTGGTGGATCGTAAGAACTCACTAGGATTATTTTCGGATCAATGATCCTTGTTAAGATGCGTCACTGGTGGATCGTAAGAACTCACTAAGATTATTTTCGATCAACAATCCTTGTTGAGATGAGTTAGAATTATTCCAACCCATCGAAAAAATTTTGATGATACTGTGATGAAGATCATGATATGTCTCACTATCAGATAGAATAGAACCTGAGGGATCACACACAAAAAGAGCACGACCTGATCAATAGCTTGGATCAAAATCAAATTATCAATCGGATTGATGATTAGGATTAATTTGTAAGAGTTACAAATTTAGTAACTGCTAATTATTAGCATAGAGAACTTAATTGTAAGTGTTGCAATGTAATTGGGCCTGATTAAATTATAGATCAAATCTTAATTAATTTAAATCAAATTTAATTTAGTTAAGTTTGAATTAATTTAAGGCTTATTAGGTTTAATTATCCAAGTAAGAATTAGATTTCAATCCTGATTGGATCAAGCTTGACAGTCTTTTGAATTTGATTTGAATCAGACTTGAATTGGATTCGAATTGAACCCAAATTAAACCCAATTAGTATAGACCACCTAAGCCCAGGTTTACTGGGCTTCTCTCTCTGATTTCACGCCAAAAAAAGAGAGGGTGCGCGTGAAGACACGCCCTTGGTTGCTTGCGTGTGTGAATAGAGAGGGGCACTTGCGTGCGTGAATAGAGAGGGGCCCCAATATCTCTCTGAGACTCTCTCTCTCTCTCTCGTCTAGATATCTATCCAAATTTGATTTGAATAGAGATGTTCCTTATCTGAAAGGGAATCAAATCTGATCAGAATTGGGCATTAGGAGTAATTTTTGTGTGACAAAAATAAGAAGAGAATAGGTAGTGCATGAGATATATAGGTGCGCTAACTCCTTCTTGCCGCATCTCCATCTCAACGTCGCTCCTCCCTCTTTTCTTCCTTTTGATGCCCCACCTTCAAATCTGATTTAGAGAGAGAGTCTAGAGAGAGGAAGAAACAGATTTTTCATCTCTTCATGGTGTCCTGTTCAGATCCTATCAGATCAGCACGAAGGGTTTGCGCTGCAGCCCTCTTCTTCGAGATCTAGAAGTAGAGATCCAGATCCAAGTCAAAGAGCGAGGCCTGCAAGGTGCTAGCATTCCAGTGGCCTCTGTGCTTCGATCAGGCCGTCTGTATGTGGATACCAGCAAAGGCCGGACGCTTGTGCGGCTACGACAGAAACCCCAAACATCCATCGGATCCGATCCGAGTAAGAAGAAAGGATAGCGATTAAGGTAATCGTTCTTTCTTCCCTGATTTTATTTTAAATCTAAAATATTTATTTCATAGCATGTTTAAAACGATCCATTGGTGATTTTGGGATTAGATCCAAACATACTTTAGATTAAAATAGTTTAATCTTATCTTTCCACTGCATAGTTTCATAAGATGAAAAATCTGCATGTTAATCACCTAGAAATACAACAAGAAGAATTGAAAGCTAAAAGGAGAAAATGGATAATCAGCAACAGTAAAATCCTACAAAATTTGGTGCAAAATTATGCAAAAAAAAAAGGATTGCAATTGCAGGGGGCCTAAAAGGTCATGAGAAAATAACCATGGAAAGGAAGCAAACAAAATCACCATTTATGAATGTATACGTATCCTGCAGATATACATATATAAGTACATACATACATACACAATTGAATGCATGCATATACATATAAATGCATACATAAATACATATATACATACTATTTTTTGGCATGTTTTGTGCATGTGCTTTGTTTAGAAACGGGCCTGTTTTCCAAGAAGAAGAATTGTTAAACTATTCAAATCCAAACACCATCCAAGTTCGCGGAAGGCTTCCAGCATCATGCTGGACTCTGGGACTTTTTCATTACCATATAGTATGTACATACGCATGCATGCACATATGCATGTATTATATATTTATATACACGATTTAGCATTCAAATTGAATCTACACAACATAGATAATGATCTAAAAAGTTTAAATTGCCAAGAAATTATAGGTCCAATCTTTATGTGTTAGAATTTTAAGGAGATTTTAATATGTTAATATGATAATTTTTTATATATGATAAAGTTCTGCCAGATTTTTCAAATGACGAAACAGACTCATGGACTGCCCTGTTTTATTGTGGAACTACACATTCTCATTTTGTACGCTCCTTGTAAAAGTCAGGTCATAAATTTGGTGAGATCCTAGAAGCAGACCTCAAAGAATTTATAATAAGTGGACTGGCCCAGCTTTGCAAGCATTGCCATCACAGCAACCATCCTAAATTTCTGGATCGTTTCCCAGCCGTACACCACCCCACTCCCCCAGGAGGACACTTTGATTGCAATAACAAATCCATTGTTTTGGAACTCAGAAAAAGAATTGAAGCTTGGTATTTGCAAGGATCCATGGGTTCTTATTTCCAAAAAAAAAAAAAAAGAAGAAAAAAAAAAGAAACAAGAAATACAATTAGAAGTCCTAGTAGTCAGCTTTATTGTCATCTAATATAGAAACATTCTCTGTTCTGAGAATAGCAAACATTTCCTTACTGCAGCTTATCCATAGTAATCCTTAATACTCAACGTCTCTGTCAATCCAGACCTAGAACTCCTCTCACTGTTGAAATGAGAAGAACTAAAAGAAAATTTTAGTGTGCCAGAGAAACTAAAATTTTCTAAAGGACTCCTGTTTCAGCATGCATTGTTTCCCAAGAAAACAAATCAAGAAATGCAACTAATGATGCAAACCTTAGTCCAAGAAGAAGCTGGTATTTAAAGAAGAACAAAGTATCCACAAGTAGCCATTGCAAACAAACAAGTATCTCGATCGGGTAAAACTGAGGGCCGATCAAATCTAAACATTGAAATCATGAGCAATAGTCTAATTTAGATCAACAAAGAAAAAGAAGAGATCAAAAGTCCCCACAAACGCCTCGCATGACATCATCCAAACCCATCAACACTCCAAGAATCCAGAAAAATACAACCCTAAACAAGGGTCCATTCTTCTCTAAAGCAATTCAAACCCTAAGACTCCAAAACAAGAACAGAATCAAGAAAGGACATCCAACCCGATAATCGTTCCCCACTCCAAATCGAAAGATCTCCTCACAATGTGCTCTCAGATATGCCAAAAAGAACAAAAACAAGAGACACAGAGATAATTGACAAAGAATCTGAAGACCATGAAATCCTAGGCATCGAAGAAGACTACAAAAGAATGGGAGAAGCTCGAAAGAGGAGAAAAAGAAGAGTCGTTCTTGCCTCGACGCAGCAGAGGAGGAGAAGAAATCCGCAGCTGGAGAAGCTTCGGGCACCAATGCACCCCATATCGGCGAGAAGAGAAGAGAGCGAGAGAGGAGGAGGGAGAGAAGAAGAGGGAAGAGACTGAGAGAAGAAACGAGGATGACGAAGAAAGGGCTCGGGGGAAATATTTATAGGTGCCGCCTCGCTTCACTACCGCTGGCCGAGGGAAGGTTGTGGCTGGCGGGATTCACCGTATCAAATCCGGGGAGGTACCGATGGACGTTCGAGATTGAAAGATGATGGGGGTGGTGAGATGATCAAATTGGTCCACGAGGACTTAAAGATTGTGTCGCTGGATACATCCATTCCGTCCATGTACAAACAAGTTTATGGTTTGGCTCCAAGGATTTTAATCCAATCCAAGGCCTGAATCTGGAGTTTTGCTTACTAACAAAAAGGTTATGATCCATCGAGAAATTATACATGTTAAAAGTAGTTTGTATAAGTTAGAATAAGTGATAGACGTTACTTAAGAATCAAAACCTACATGTAGTATTTAACGCCCGCGTGTAGATGCATATTGCTGCAATTGCATTTGCAATATCAATTATTTATATCCCGCTGCATATCTGCAATCCATATGCTTCATTAACCAAATCTTGTCCATCTACGTGTATGTGTGTGGGGTACGAAGAGAAGGTCAGACTTAGATAAGGTTAATCAAATTTCGACTCAAATCTGGTCGGATCAAAACTGACTATTGGGGTCTTACATCGATGATCCTGTTAGACGTGATCAGTGGCGAAACCTGACATCAAATATCAGAAAGATAAAATAATAATTTATTAATAATTTTTTAATAAATATCTTATAATAATAATAAATAAAATATATATAATCAAAATATTATAAAATATCAATAAATATTAATTTTATGTATAAACAAAGATAAGTAAAAATATTATCTTATACTATTTATAAATAATTTTAATTGTATAAAGATCTCAATAATCTCTTCCACATTAAAGGTTGAAGAATAAATAATAACTATTCTTCTTTAAAATTATTATTTCAATAAAAATTAATATATAAATAATTATATGATTTTTTCAAACAGGTGGATTCGTAATGTGTGTAAGATTAAAATATTGAAGGATCATAATATATATAAATATATAGATAATAAGTATTTTAAAATTTGGGGGCGGTAATAGTCCCTTTTGGTCCCTCTCATGCTCCATCACTGGATATGATTTACTACCTCAAAACTACTTGCACATAAAAATTATATGATTTGAAGATCTCTGGCTTATGCATCAAATGATACAAAAATATATTCATTCTAATTTTTTTATGTTGTCTTAATTTTGACTTCTTAATGTAATAAGTATGGATCTCCAAATCATATAATTTTTATATGCAAACAGCTTTGAAATAGTAGATTACATTCAATGACTTAAATCATTGATGTAGAATCATTCTATTATAGAGTTTTAATCTGATCGAATCTGAGTTCAAAATCGATCACGTGATTCTAACCTCAAGCTCTCTCTCTCTCTTTGTCTTTCTCTCTCTATATGTATAGATAGTTTTTCCTGAGCATAATTATATAAGTAAGCAAAAGGGATGGTTTTAAAGCTTCAAAAAAAAAAATGGAGCTGCAGAGATTGCGCATACAATTGACACCATGTCATGATGTCATCTCGTTAGCACTGGCTTATCTTCTGTAGTTTAATATGCTAACTATATTTTGACATGTTTCTTATCAGCTTTTTTTTTTTCCTTATTTATGTTTCTACGGTCATTATCAGCTGAGACACCACCATACATAAGCTAAGAACAAGGCTGCAATTGGAAAATAAATAATTAATTGATTTCTTCCTAGCATCACGAAAGACATAGCCTTCTCCAACTAGCCATCATTTTGTCGACAACAAATCTCTAGTGTCAAGTCTTTGTTTAAGATGAAGCCAGATGAATATTTATTCATCTCCATCTTGAAATAGGACGAAGGCCAACTTTATTCAAGAGCATGTGGAAGGACCTCACAAGAACGCAACGATGTTACCTACGCTGGCCATCAAATTGAGATCCGAACAAGACCCTTGGGGGCGTTCAGCATAAGTTCTAGGAAGAGAACACCTAAAGTTTCCCTGAGCCATCAGTCCTCTCAAAATCTAAAGCGATGTTTGGTTGAAGGGAATGGAGATCCAGGATCAGAAGAGAAATTCTTTGTACACCGTGGGCAATGCAAAACTGTATGTACCATCCGTAATGATTGATTCACGTGTGAGATCAGGGTGCGATATGCAAAAAAAAAATTCACTAGCTCCACATGAAAACCAATCATCACTAGCGGTGCGCGTGGTTCTGCACCATCCGCGGTGCATAAAGAATTTCTCAGAATCAGAATAGGAATGAGTAACTCCCATTTCAATCGTTTAGTTGGAGTCCCATTCCAATTCTAATTCCAGAGTGAAATGAGAATGGCCTAATTTACATAGAATTTAGGGGGTGTTTAGTTCGTAACCGGAATCAAAATAGAAATGAAAATCAAAATAGCTTGGAATCGAATTTGGAATGGCCAAATCCTCCGAAATATTTGGTTCGTGATCGAAATCAGAATCGGAATTGGAATAAAAAATTGAATCCATAGAGGAGAATAGGGATTGAGTTCTATATAAATTGAGCCATTCCTATTCCATCCTGGAATCGAAATCGGAATGGGACTCCTCCCAACCAAATGGTTGGAATGGAGTCATTCATTTCGATTCCGATTTCAGACCCCTACTCTCCCCAACCACGCATCCCCTTAATCCCTACTCTCCTCTATGGATTCAATTTTATTCCAATATCGATTCCGATTTTGATTTCGATCATGAACAAGTGTTTTAGAGGATTTGGTTGTTTTGATTCCGATTTCAATCATTCCGATTCTGATTTTGATTTCGGTCACGAATCAAATACTCTCTAAGTGTAGATCCACCCGCCAACATGAAGGAGAGGCAGCTCCAAAATGGATTCAGGACCTTACAAACATCTCTCCAAACTTGGGATATCACCGAACTATGTTTATTGCAATTAGGCACAAATCTCACTCTTCTGTACGAGCCTGTTTCACAATGTATGCCCTTCCACCTCAATATTTGCCAAAAACATCCTACGGAGTTAAATCTGGATAAGGTAGGAACAACCAACCCTCCTTCCTCCTCGTCCTTTGTTGCAAGAATGTCTTTGACTTTGGCCTCCCTTTCTACAGTATAGCCCTTCAAATTGAGTCAACCCTTTCCACTACCCACTCTAGCAATCTAAACACCAACATTAAGTGCACGTTTGTTTGGTTGGGAGGAGTAGGCCCCAGAATGGGAATGGCAATGTTAATAAGCCTTCTCATCAATGCCAATTATATAGAAATATCAATATTTAAATAAATAAGAATGTCCATAATTTCTTAAATACTCGATTCATATTCATAAAACAATTTTTGTGTTAATTATGTCTATATTCATATTTATATTCATAAAATAAATTTGAAAAATCATAGTTCAACTTAAGAGCCTTCTTAACTTTGACCATACTTATTTTTGTAGCTGAGCTAGAATAATGAGCCACATATAGTCACTATGCTAATGTATAACTCCTAATTGGCAGAATATTAAAATGTCAATGTATAATCCTCAATTATAGGGTGTCGAAGTACTAATATATAGTCTCCATTACCAATATATAATCCTTAATTGATAGGATATTGAAGTACTAATGTATAACCCTTATGATAGAGTGTTGATGTACCAATGTATAATCCTCATTAGCAAATATCGAAGTATCGATACATAACCCTTACTAATGGAGCATCAAATTACTAATGCATAACCCTGCAAGCAGAATATCGAAACATAATCAAAATAAAAGTCTAAATTTGGAATATATTATCAAAGTTCTTTTTACAAAATAATGTAAGACATATTGCAATAAAAATATGCATATTCTATATAAAATCAATCAACCATATGCACAATATTATATAATAAAATATTACTCCAAATACAAATTTATCCCTCATTCAAAGATAGTTTCATAAAATTCATAAATTGCATGTAATTCAATTTATATTGATTTATAATTTATTTGATATCAAAATTATGTTAATTAATTAAAATCTAGAAAGAAAGATTGTTAGTTACCTTGCAAGTACACAGATAAATCCAAATAATCTTTGAAAAGTCCATCTCAAAAATATCGATTTAAGCGGTACCTCTGGTTGGACTTTTTTCTATCCAGATGATCGCACTTCTATATAGAATTAAGTGTAGTAATTAAAAAGATTTAAAAATTATAAAGGGAGAAAGTGTTGATGGAAGAGAATAGGGCTGGGCTGGGCTGGCCAGGGTCCAGCTAACATGAGAAATAGAGAGAAAGGGGGGGTGCTTGAAACATGGTGGAGGAAGGAAGAAGGTGGTGTAGCAATTATGGGCATTGGCTGGAGGTCCACCTTCCGACAACTATAGCGAGAATGGCAAGCACAGTGGATGACAGCGGTTGGGGCGGAAAGAAGAAGGACAAGACGAGCAACACTAGTTGAAACATTCGATGCTTTGATCGGGCTCGGCACTCTCACTAGCGGTCGAGGCTCAGCATGCCACCAAGGAAAGTCATCGAGAGCTCGGCTGGAAGTCCAGGGTCGCACCGAACACAGGAATGGAAACAGATGTGAGGGGCGATGCCAGCGGTGGCACCAACACCGATACGGCAGCGAGGGTAGACCAACGGGGACCTCAGAGAGAGAGAGAGAGAGAGAGAGTGTGTGTGTCTGTGTGTGTGTGTGGTGATTAGGGAAGGATCAGGAAATAAAATTTTCCTTCTGCCAATGAGGTGATCGGCGATGAAGCATGGAGGGGGGCTGGGGTGAGCTTGAATAAGACTACAGCCTGCGTTAGCACAATTGGGGCTGGTCCAGATGGACCAGGTCTGACATAAGCCAACTTTATACTAAAGTTTGTTTGTTACATTTAGCATATAATTAGTATTATGTAAAATTTGACATGATTAATCTTTTGAGGTCTTGTATCAACATTGGAACTTTGTGAGAAAAATGTATGTTATATATATATACATATACATATATATAGATTTGAAATATATTTTCTGGATATTTTTGCAATCTTCTAAATACTTGTTATGAGAACATTTCCTAGGAATGCCAATGGGCCAAATCAACGTAAACTTAAAACACCTGGCTCGGAAGAAATCAAGCTTTGTTCCCAACCCTACAAGTATGCATGTATTGGAGTAGCATTTCTTAATTTCTACAATAGGTGTTGAAAGATATTTGATTTTATGATTGTAATGGTGTATTTATAATTATATCGATACTATAGTGCAGCCAATTTACCAAAACAATATAAAAAGAAAGAATAAATTATAAAAAAATTTTGAGATTTCTTTATTACATTTTATCTAATAATTTGAGAAACCTACAATAACACCCATGAGATATAATGATCTTACTAAAAATTTTAAATTATGAATAACCATATTACCTCCATAATAATACTAGTGAAAAGAAGCAAGTTGATTGATTCTCCTTTTCACCATCTCTTGTTCTCCTTCTACCACTCCAGCCATCTTCTTTTATCCTAAGATTAGGATTTCTGATTAGAAAATCTACCACCATTGAGAGATTTTTTCCGCCGAATCATAGAAGCACTTCCAATTGATGAAGCCCTTGTGAGTGACTAAGAGCCGACTGCTTCTTGTTTGAGGTACCGTATGATTTTTTATTTTTTATATAATTTTATTTTCATCATGCACATCTTTTTCTTAACAGCATGCATGCCATCTTGACATATTGATAGAGAGCTTTTGATTTCTCTTCAATTTTATTGCTTAGTGATAGAAATATAGTGGATTTTTAGTTGGAATTCCTTAAAAATAGCTACGGATAGTCTCCTTTTTCATATAATTTTTGCAATTGCCTATTTTAATAGAGATTTTCTAATTTCTCTGTAATATTATTGCTTAGTGATAAAAATGTAATGGGTTTGCAATTAGATTTTCTTAAAAATTGCCGTAGGTGGTCTCCTTTCTATAAAAATATTGTTGGTGGTCTCCTTCTTCATATATTTCAAATGCAACCTTCTTTCCTCACCTTTTTTACATGCGGATGGGAGCTGGCTGCTAGCAGGTAATTTATCTCTATGTCCAAAGAAATTTCTGATATTATGTGATCTAAGAAAAGGCCAATTAAAAAATTATATCCGGGAGTGGGAAGAATTTATATTCTTCGTCCCCATTGCCATAACTTTACCCCATCCAGCTTTATCTTGAATATGTCATTTTCTAGTGTTTATGCTTTGTGAATATTGATTTCTAGATTTGAAGTTTTTTGTTATTGCTCTTTATATGCATTAAGATCCCAAAGAGAATGGGATCCCTCAAGGCTGACCCTGCCAAGTTATAATTTTAAATTGCCACCCACACAGGGGCCATACCTTAATATCTAGTTCCCAATTGTGATAACTAGTAATACATGAGACAATAAGAAAGACAATGAATGTAATATATGAGACAATATGAAAGATAATATGAAATATTGTTGGTGTTTATCCAGTCCCCTTGATCTATAGGTTTTATATAGGAGCTATATACAAAAATATAGTAGTTTGATTTTTTTGATCAAATTATAGAAAATACCTACACATTAAATGGTTGTAATACCATCTTTTTAAATGATATGAAGCATGGTGCAGTAGTTTGTTAATGTTTGTAAGTGATTCATTCTAAATCTCTGATTGTAATATCATATTTTAAATGATCCCCTAATAAATACAGTGACTGATTTATATAGGGGTGTAATGGCTTATCATACTTTGATTGTGCACTATGGGGAATGAGAATATTAGATCGAGAATGTAGATAAAAATCTTTATTCATATTTGAAAATGGTGGTTGATTTGTACAAACTCATTGATAAGAGGGATGTGAATATTTTATCTTATGTGACAATGAGATTTTAGTTAAGAATGATAATGATGTGATCATATATTTAGCATACATTAAGGACTCAAGGAGATATATTTATTTGTTAAAATGATAATTCAGTTCTTTCTATACTTATTTCTTCTAGATGGGATGTAGGTAAAGTTCAAGTTGGAGGTCAAATTGGAGAAAAGTTGGAGGGGATGTTAGAGGTCAACTTGGAAAGGAAGTTGGAGAGAAACTTAAGAGGATGTTGGGGTTCAAGTTGGAGGTGAAATTCAAGTTGGTGGTCAAATTGGTGAGCAAAATGATGTGCTTGAGCTATTTGAAGAAGTTTATACTTTTTCTGACTTGGATGATGGTGAGTGAATGATGGAGGAAGAGAAATGATAGGGATAGAAATGATTCAACTGACGGAGGTGAAAATGAGAGATTTGATGATGATGACATGATGATTAGTTAAGTGATGTGAATTCTGTTGAATCAGTAGATCCTTTCAATAGTGATGAGGACTCTAGTTGTAAGGAAGAAAAAGAAATTTCTCCTTATTGAATGTAAAAATTCATCATTTAAGATCATAAAGAGAGTGCAAATTGACTTTCAGGAAGAGCAGTTGTTTATAGATATGAATGAATTTAGGAACACATTAAAAGATTATACAGTCCTAGGTGGCTATGAACTTAAGAGGGATAAAAATGAATCTAAGAGAGTGACTGTTTATTGCTTAGATCAAAGATGTATTTGAAGAATTCATACATCTATTATGCCTAATAATAGAATCTTCATAATAAAAACTTTATGGGGACATCATATATATATATATAAGACCTATAAAGAATAATAATGCAAACTCCATATGGATAGCTAAGATATTAGAGCCTCACTTAAAAACTGACTCACATATGAGTTATGAGTTAATATATCAAATTTTAGCTGAAAAATATAGTATCGAGCCACACATGATGCAGCTATATAGAGCAAAAAGAAAAGCACTGAAAGAGATAGAGAAAAAATATAGTGAGTCCTATTTTAAGCTATCTAGGTATATTAAATTACTTTGAACAAAGAATTATGGTATATTGGTGAAGATTCAGTAACATGAAAGGTCTATATAATCTAAAGAGCCTCCCATATTTAAAAGGATCTTTATGTGCTTTGAGAAAATGAAGAAGGATTATCTAGAAGGGTGCAAACCTTTTTTAAGATTGGACGGTGCCATTAAAAGGATCCTTTGATGGAGTACTACTTTGTACAATTTTCATTGATGGGAATAAGGGACTATTCCCTATAGCTTATAGTATGGTGGAGATAAAATGCAAGGATAGCTGGAGATTATTTTTGGAGCATTTATATCTTTGCATTGATTGCAGCACAGTAGACAACACATTAATTATAATATCTAATAAGTAAAGATAACTATTATTTATACTATATATTATTAAATTTGCTTACAAATTATTTGATAACATAATTTGGATCGTGTTATTGAGCTTTGATTGCTATTGCTTTGACGCATAAATACGGTTGCTTTGATTTGCTTGAAACTTTGAGCTTTGATTTGCTTGAAAATATGTTGTTACCTACCATCTAAATTGTTCAACTAGCAAATAAATGCTGTCTTAACTAGAAATTGAGGCACAATTCTTAAGTGCCAAATGCCCATTGAGCATCTTTACACTACAAATAAAATCCTACATATATGATGGCTTTGAGAAAGTTTAGCATTATGCCTTTGATATGAATACATACAATTATCCAACTTGAATGATAATATTTGTCCTTTATTTTAGAAGTATATGAGATGTAGTCTTGAATGTAGATCCTTTGACCTGCTATGTTTATGCATATGTGAACGTAGTCTAGAATATTTACTCATACTGCCTAATTTATGTATGAGGTTTCATCGATGTAGTCTCTAAAACTTTTCTCGATGCCAACCATCATTTTTATGCTAGGTATCTGCATTGCAATTTTAGATCAAAGTTTCCTAGTTTGATGCTGAGGTTTGAGTTTTGAAATATTATCAAGGTATACTATCATCTATTATTTGAGGATGCAATGAAAATAATGAAGGAGCATAATGCCAAGGATTATCAATGTAGGAAAGGCATGCTTTTTTTCGAAAGCTCATAATGACCATATCATAAACAATATGTGTGTCTTTTAATTAGTAGGTAGGAAAGTTTAGGAGCAAGTCCATAACTCTATTCTTAGATTGCTTGAGAATATGAGATTGAAGTTGATGAGTGGACTATAAAAGCGGTGTGCAAAAGGATGTACTTGGAAGGATAAATTAACTCCATTTGGCAGGTCTAGATTGGATAAAATCATACAAACATCGAGGGTCTACAAGTTGATACAAGCAAGCTAGCAAGAATCCTAAGTACTAGAAGGGACTAGGAAATTTGTTGTTGATTTGAGTAAAAAAATTATACATGTGGTGAGTGGGAGATCATTGGATTGCCATATAAATATGCTATACCATGTATTGGTTATACAAGAAAAGATTTAGAGGAATTATGTGATGAAGACTATATAATATCAAAATACTTAAAAGCATATAATTTTGTGATTCATCTATTACTTGATACTAATCTTGATCCAAGAAACAATGATGAGAACTTACAGCTTTCACCTCTCAAAAGATTATCTATAATGCCAAAAAAATTGAAGAAAAGAAGAAGGTGAACCTATTAAGAAGAAGAGGTCTACCACTATCAAGTATAATACTTACTAGAGATTTAGCCATAATTGAAGGATCTGCCAGCATGCTAAAGGAAATCTTAAAAAATCTCATCTTCTAGATGTACTGCAGAAATTTAAAAATAGCAGTGAAAAATTTTAAATCTAGATTAAAACTCTTTTAATCTATCATGTACTCAATAGATCTAATCTATTGATGCTCTAGGATCTATCACATACAAGATCATGATACTGAAAAATAAAATCAGATTTAGAATAGATCAATATAAATCGAAGATCCAATCTCTATTCTTTACGTGGATTGATGAATACCACATCTGATGATCGTGATATACTTTGAGATTCTTCGATCAGCCACACATACATCCGGTCTCTATAGGTATCCATATGAAGTCTTCGATCTGATCAGAAGTTTGTGATTTCATCGAGATGCCAGTTCTCTTGCAGAAATCACCTCCTGATGGTTGATGTAGATCTTCTCCGTCATTTTCTCTCAAACCTTCTCAGAGGTGATAGAGAACAAGAGAAGGGAGAGGAGGAAGAATAATAGGAGAAACCCCTTTCTCTATATCTTATTTCTTCTTCAAAACCCACACGCCTAAGGAGGAATAGCCCACAAGAACCTCACGCCCAAGGAGAGTCTCATGTCCCCTTCTTCAGATTTTTTCATCGTAAAAAATTTGATCTCACATCCCTCAATATCCCACACCCTTTCTCACATAGAAAAGAATCTGATTTTTTTCTCTCTTTTTTTAATGCATGCATAAAAGAAGAAACCTTTTAATTGACGTCCCTAGAGTTTGGGTGAGGTAAAACTTGTTCCTGATAAGGACAATCCTTATCAGATTGGGACTTGAATTCAAATCAGATTTGAATTCAATCTCATTCATTCAAGGGCATGAGAAAGGAAGGGCGACATAAGCTCTTGGCATGAACATTTTCCATGCTAAATCAAATTTTGCATGGAGAAATAACAAGGCTTTGATGTGGGGCATGGCTTTCATGGGCATGCACACAAGGGAGAAGGGAGAGAGTCCCAGTCTAATGGGACTCTCACTTGTTGCTTCAATTAGATTCCAATCAAATCAGATATAGTTGCACCCAATAAGAGGAGAAAATCTAATCAAATTAGGAACCCAATCTTCTCAATAAAATTCTAATCTAATTAGAAAATTAGTTGATTTCAAGTCCTGATCAAATCAGAAATTGATCTCCCTTGTAATTGAATTATCTCATAACTTAAATAGACTTGATCTAATCATATCCAAACCAAATCAAATTGAATCTAATTCAATTAAACTTAATCCTAACCCCATTGCTCAATCAAATTAAATCAATTAATAATTCAATTGTTAATTAATCATCCTACAACTTACTAACTCTTAGCAAGTTTGATAATTGCAATAATTGCATTGGATCAATCATCAATCATATTGATAATTAGATCCCTCTATGATTCATAATCACAGATCAACCATCTGATCAAACAAGATCTTTTTTGTGTATGATCCATAATTTATTCTATTTGATAGTAAGATATATTATGATCTCCGTCATAATATCATCGAAACTCCTTTCGACAGGTTAGAATGATTCCAATTCTGTCCATCAAGGATCATCAATCATCAAGACAATGCTCGACAAATCTCACAATCCACCAGTAATATCTAGCAGTATGTAGTGACAATCCAACAGAATGAAATATTGAACCTCTAGGTGTAGTTACCGTATAGTTCGGTTCTTCTATCGTGAATTTTAATAAGATGCAGGTCAAGGATAACTCATTAAATCCATTCATCCATCATATTTCAGATTCAATCGACTTGAGTCCATATGAAATCTTATAAAAAAATTTTCATCATTTATCTACCATAGTCAGGGATTTTAGGACTCAGTCTTATAAACTGCATAAGACCTCTCCCTGTCTATTAGGGTCAATAAATCCTATCTTGATGCATACTTTATTCCTACAATTGAACTACTATAGCCAACATACACTATAAGATTTTGAATGGCTAGATAACTAAGTGATTGTATAGTCAAACTACAGCAACCCTACTGTAAATAGCCAAGGCACCGTCGATCAAAGAATTATCTACACTACTACAACATCAAGTAAGTCACTAACAAGTGGATAGCTATCTAAGTGACTTCTCATGCTGGTCATGCTCAGTATCCTTGATCTCTATAAGCACCTGTACTTTTGCTCCAGTATCTCTACACTGTAGATTCGAGACTCGTTTATCTGAAAAGAGAAGCGATACTTGCACCAATCTATCAGGATCATTTAACATCCCCGTGATAATCTATCGATTGAGAATATTTTAGAAATTGACTCCAAATGACACGTGTCTCAAATTCTCAACTCTTGAGAATACGTGTCATTATCAGGTCAACTCCTTGGACAATTCATGGACACAAAAATATGCATAATATGAATAAAAAATAATCTAATTTATTAATTTAAAATTAATTACAAAATTATACCTCAGAAAGTGTACATGTGTCAGCCAATCTGACTTCTAAGACATACATCTAACAATCTTCCACTTGACCTAAAGCCAATTGGCCATAAACCTAAATTCCATCTTCTCAAGGTGAGCTTGAGTCTTCTGTTGGCTCAGCAGCTTGGTTAATGAGTCAGCCACATTATCTGTGAAGTCGACTCTCTGTGCCTTGATGAACTTCTTCTTGAGGTATTCGTGAATTAAATAGAATTGTCGCTCGATATGCTTGAACTTCTAGTGAGACCTCAGTTCTTTAGCGAGTGCTATGGTACCATTATTATTACAAAAGAGTGGAACGATATCTGATGGCATCACACCCAGATCTGTAATAAACTTTTTGAATCAGAATCCTTTCTTAGCAGCCTCTGATGCAACGATATTCTCAACCTCTATGGTGGAATCTATAATGATTGGTTGCTTGAAACTCTTTCAGTTAACCACACCACCATTACACAGAAACACAAAATCTGATGTAAATTTTTTATCATCAATGTCAGACATGAAGTCTGAGTCAATATATCCCTATATCTGTAAGTCTCCTCCAAAGATCAAAAATAGATCCTTAGTCCTTTTCAAGTATTTAAGGATATTTTTCGTAGCAATCCAATGTTCTTCCTCTGAATTCGACTGATATTTATCCGTGACACTCATAGCAAGAAAATATCAAGTCGAGTACATAGCATAGCATACATGAGACTTCCTATAGTAGAAGCATAAGCGATCTTGCTCATGCGTTGAATCTCCTCAGGTGTGCTAGGGCACATTTCTTGGAGAGATAAACTCTATGCCTAAAGGACAATAGATCTCTCTTAGAGTTTTTCATACCGAACCGCTTCAACATTTTCTCTATGTACAGTTGTCGTGAAAGATCAAGCATCCTTTTAGATATATCTCTATAGATCTTTATTTCAAAATATAGGATGCTTCTCCAAGATATTTCATGGAGAACTCTTTCGACAATCATAACTTAATAGAAGTCATTATGAAAATATCATTCTCAATTAGGAGGATATCGTCCACGTACAATACAAGAAATGTGACAGCCCTCCCACTGACCTTTTTGAAAATACTTGATTCCTCTCGTTCTTGATGAAACCAAATGATTTGATCGCATTATTAAAACAAGTACTCCAACTCTGAGATGCTTGCTTTAGTCCATAAATGGACATTTGCAGCTTACAAACCTTGCGATCTCCATCACTGAATGTGAAACCCAAAGGCTACTCCATGTAGATATCTTTCTCAAGATATCTATTCAGAAAAGTAGTTTTTGCATCCATCTATCAAATCTCATAGTCATGAGCCGCTGCAATAGCAAGCAATGTTCGAATGGACTTTGGCATGGTAACTGATGAGAAGGTCTCCTGATAATCAATGCCTTCGTGTAAACTATAATCTTTAGCCACAAGCCTAGCTTTAAAACTCTTAACCTTTCATCCGAACCGATCTTTCTCTTAAAGATCCATTTGCATCCAATAGAAACTATTCCTTCTGGTAGATCTGCTAAGGTCCAGACTTAGTTGGTGTGCATCGAGTCAATTTCTGATCTCATCGCTTCCAATCATTTCTCGGAGTCGATGTCTGACATCACCTCATCATAGATTTTAGGATCATCAACATAGTTTATATCATCCATGAGGAATATTTCCTCTACATCATTAGTCAACATACCAATGTACCTTTCGGGATGACATGAGATTCTAGTAGATCTATGAGGTGGAATGGGTTCTTAGGTTCTATGATTCGCTGCTCTAAAGATACACTCTCTTCGAGCTCAATTTTTCTCCCACTACCTCCATCTTGGATAAATTCTTTTTTAAAATATAGCATGCTGGCTTACAATCATATTATAATCCTCTAGAAGGTAAAATAGTATCCCAAAGATTTTTTGGATATCCTATGAAATGAGCTCTCACAAATCTATTCTCTAACTTTTCTGTCTATTATCATTTGATATGGACTGAACATTCTCAAATTTTGATATGACCAAAATTTGACTTCTTACCATGCCATATCTTATATAGTATGGTAGGAACAGACATAGATAGAACCCAACTAATTAAGTAATTGATTGTTAACAAGGTATGTCCCTAAAGAAATAAAGGAAGATCAGTGAAGCTCATCATAGATCGAACCATATCCAATAGGGTCCAATTTCTTCATTTTGAAACTTTGTTGAGTTAAGATTTTTCAGATGAAGTCCATTGAGAGATTATGCTATTTTCTCTGAGATAATCGAAAAATTCTCCACTTAGGTATTCTCCTCCTCGATCTGATCGAAGTACCTTAAGTGATTTCTTAATTTATTTTCTATCTCAAATCTGAATTTTTGAACCTTTCAAAGGCTTTAGATTTGTGTCTCATAAGAAACACGTATCCATATCGTGAAAAATCATCGATAAAGGTGATAAAGTAGAGATAACCTCTTCTGACCGGCACATCAAATGGACCGCACACATCTGTATGTACTAAAGCAAATACCTTAGTGGTCCTTTCCTCATATTCTACAAAAGGTAGCTTGATCATTTTTCTTGAAGACAGAACTCACAGACTGGATACGACTCATCTGAGAACGAGTCTAAAAGACTTTCTTTTACTAGTTTGTTATTCCTTTTTTCTCCAATATGATCTAGCGTAAGGTGCCATATGTACATTAGGCTAATCTCATCTCTGGATCTTTTAGACCCAACGGCACTCACTATTTGCTCAAATAGATTAATTAACTCATCTGCATCGACATGCAAATGATAGAGACTATTAATTAAGTGACCACGTCCAACTATTTATTTCAAATAAATGGTATGATGGTCCTTATTGAACTAATTTCATAGTCATCCTGTGCTAAGCTTGAAACGAAAATCAAATTTTTGCTAGCAACAGGTACATAATAATAGTATCTTAATTTCAGACAAAAATCAGATGGTAGTCAAAGAGGATAGGTCCCTACGACCACAGTAGTAACTTTTGCTCCATTACCTATTCGTAGGATCATCTCTCACAGCCTCAACCTTCTACATTTCTTAAAATCCTGTATTGAAGTGCACAAGTGTACACTAGAATCAGAGTCTATAACTCAATTGGTTATAGAAGAAATCATAAGGTTTGTCTTAATCACGACTAGATCCTACATATCTTCTAAAAATGTCTCTTGAACTCTTCAAGATCTCTTATGTAATTTTTGGTCTAAGACACAACTTAATTACTCAGAACTCAAAATACTTTTCAAGTTTCTAAGCCAATCCTTAAATTGAAACTTAATAGTCGGTTGTATTGAAAGAAGTGGGAAAGTCACTTAGAGACAGATAATTTTTCTACAAAGAGAAGAAGATTCTAGTTAGACTTTTATAATTGATAATTAATTTATTTTAAAGATTTATTTTAAAATAAACTACCTTCTACTATTTCTGAGAATCTCTATACTCCTCGAGCGGAGAAACGAGAACCCCTTCGCGAGCTAAGATTCCTAGCAGGTACTGCAGTCTCACCGATTGGTATGCTACCTCACCTGACAGTTATTAGCAAATATGTCCACCAATAGATGGATAACTCTCGTCCAATACTTCTCAAACAAATTATAGTAAACTCAATTTCTAAGTTCTAAAATCTCATCTGACAGTTATTGATCTCATTTCCTAGTTAAGTCAGACCCACCATTGAGCATGAACGAAGCCGTCATTGAGACCCTCATCTAATAGTTATTGGGCCCAACCCCATCTCCACCTTGCAGCATCTCATGCCAATAGAGTGATTGCTTCTTCCCTGATGCAACTGAACCACTGTGCCAAGTCGAGAACAGTCAACATCTGAGAGGACACGGCACTCTACAATGGTGGAAGACCCTACGACTTAATATTAATGAGAAATTTTAATTTAGATCTCTTTAATCCTAATTAGTCATAATTGTTATGACTAACCCTAAGGACGTGGGCTAGCTCGAATCACCAAGTAACCACATCAAGACTTATCAACCAAATTGGCTAGAAAAGTGTAAGATCGATGAGGTTCTCCCTATTGCTTTTCTTAGACATCAATAAATTGATCAAATCAGTGAACGAAACCAATTAAATAACCATCTCTCTTTAGGTTGAACTAAACTATTTTCTTAGACACCAATAGGTCAATCAATTTCGAATATGTTAGCTTGTGTAACTCAGACTTGAGCCACTAAGCCAAATCTGATCTTTGAGTTAATTGATCTAACATGAGGCTATTAATCGATGTGATCAATCTATAACTATTGGGTTGATCTTGAGCACTCTTGACCTAATCAACTCTGGATTGGATTGGGTCAACCGCTCATCTTGATTGAGCCCTACCATGTACTAATCGATTATCCAAAAGTAATCAAATTACTAGATTTAATTGAATTATCCAAGCCCAAATCCTTATATTTATACTTAAATTTAATTTAATTTAAATTTTAATCTTAATTTAAGATCTTTAATACTTAATTTTAGATCTTTAATTCATAATTTTAGATCTTTAATTAAGTACATTATGAACATGAGGTAGTCTAGATATCAAAATTACTTTTCGATCTAAACTAACAATCTATGTATCTCATATATAAGTATAAAATCTGATCTAAACATGATCAAATATATCACATATATTTATCAAAGGTTAGATCTAAATATGAAAATATTTTTCAATTAGGGCTAGATCCTAAACGGTTTTGGATCTAGGATTTTACATAAAAGTGAATTTTTTTTTTGTTGATTCTTCTTTTTGATTCATACAGGCACCCCTTCCACCATAGTCCTCTATGACAGGACGGCCTTTACTATGAATCTCAAAAAGTATTAGGCCACTAAGTATTTAATCTATATCTACACATATCGTATATGCATAAATTAACACAGATTTTATACATCTCATGTATAAATAAGATCTAATTATGATCATCGCATAATATACATCTCATGTATCACATAAATTCATATCTAAAAATTTAATTAACACATTATCAAATAGTGTTCAACGATTGTTCTAGGATTTTATCAGAATAATCTTGAACTTTAACTAAAATTACATGTGAATAATCTAGGCTCTAATACCACTTGAAGAAAATCTTAAAAATCTCATCTCCTAGATAATTAAAATAGTAGTGAAAAATTTCAAATTTGGATTAAAATACTTTAATCTATCTGCACTCAATAGATCTAATCTATTGATGCCCTAGGATCTATCACATGCAAGATCATAATGCTAAAAATCATATTTAGAATAGATCAATGTAAATCAAATATCTGATCTCCATACCTATGTACGGGTTGATGAACACCACAGCTGATGATCGTGGTATACTCTGAGATTTCTCGATCAGCCGCATATACATCCAACCTTTACGGATATCCATGAAGTCTACGATCGGATCAGAGATCCGTGATTTCATCAGGATGCTAGCTTCTTTGTAGAAATCACCTCCTGATGGTTGATGTAGATCTTCTCCATTATTTTCTCTCAGATCCTCTTAGAGATGATAGAGAACAAGAGGAGGAAGAGGAGGAAGAATAATAAGAGAAACTTCTTTTCTCTATCTTATTTCTTCTCTCAAAACCCTACACACCCAAGGAGGAACCGCCCATAAGAACCTCACACCCAAGAGAGTCTCACATCCCCTTCTTCAGATTTTTCACCATGAAAATCTGATCTCACGTCCCTTAATATCCCTTGCCCTTTCTCATGTAGAAAGAATCTAATTTTTCTTCTTTTTTTTAACGCATGCATGAAAGAAGAAACCTTTTAATTGGCATCCCTAGAGTTTGGATGAGATCAAACTTGTTCCTGATAAGGACAATCCTTGTTAGATTGGGAGCTGAATTCAAATCAGATTTGAATTCAATCTTATCCATTCAAGGGCGTGAGAAAAGAAGGGCGACATGAGCTCTTGGTGTGAACATTCTCCATGCTAAATCAGATTTGCATGGAGAAATAATGAGACTTTCATGTGGGGCGCGGCTTTCATGGGGCATGCGCATGAGGGAGAAGGGAGAGTCCCAGTGCAATGGGACTCTCACATGTTGCTTCAATTGGATTCTAATTAAATCAGATTTGGTTGCACCCAATAAGAGGAAAAAATCTAATCAAATTAGGAACCCAATCTCCTCAATAAGATCCTAATCTAATTAGAAAATTAGTTGATCTCAAGTCTTAATCAAATCAGAAATTGGTCTCCCTTGCAATTAGGTTATCTCATAACTTAATTAGGTTTGATCGAATCAAATCCAAATCAAGTCAAATTAAATCTAATTCAATTAGATTTGATCCTAACCCAATTGCTCCATCAAATTGAGTCAATTAGCAATTCAATTGCTAATTAATCCTCCTACAACTTACTAACTTTTAGCAAGTTTGATAATTGCAACAATTGCATTAGATCAATCATCAATCATATTGACAATTAGATCTCTCGGTAATTCATAATCACAGATCAACCATCTGATCGAGTAAAGATTTCTTTTGTGTGTGACTCTATAGATTTTATTCTGTCTGGTAGTGAGATATATTGTGATCTCTATCACAATATCATTGAAACTCCTTTCGATGGGTTGGAATGATTCCAACTCTCTCAATGAAGGATCATCGATCATTAAGACGACACTCGATGAGTCTCACAATCTACCAGTGACATCTAGCAGTATGTAGTGGCAATCCAGCAGAATGAAGTATTGAATGTCTACGTGCAGTTATCATATAGTTTGATTTTTCTATCGTGAGTTCCGACAAAATGTAGGTCAAGGATAACTTATCAAATTTGTTCGTCCGTCATATGCTAAATTCAATCGACTCGAGTCTATGTAAAATCTTATGAAAATTCTTTCTATCATTCGCCTAACATGGCCATAAATTTTAGGACTCAATCTCATGAATTGCATAGAACTTCTCTCTATCTATCAGGATCAACAGATCCCATCTTGATGTACATCCTATTCTTACAATGGACCTACTGTAGCCAACGTATACTGCAAGATTTCAAATGACTAGATAACCAAGTGATTGTATAGTCAAACTACAGTAATCTTACTGTAAACAGCCGAGACACTGCAGATCAAAGAACTATCTACACCACTGCAATATCGAGTAAGTCACTGACGAGTAGATAGTCATCCAAGTGACTTCTCATGCTGGTCACACTCAGTACCCTTGATCTCTATTAAGTACCTGTACTCTCACTCCAGTATCTCTACACTGTAGACTCGAGACTCGTCTACCTGAGAAGGGAAGTGATCCGTGCACCAATCTATCCAGATCATTTACCATCTCTGTGATGATCCATCGATTGGGAGTATTTTAGAAATTAACCCAAATGACACGTACCTCAAATTCTCCACTCTTAAGAATACGTGTCATTATCAAGTCAACTACTCGAACAATTCATGGACACAAAAATACACATAACATGAATGAAAAATAATCTAATTTATTAATAAAAATTAATTATAAATTATATCTCAAAAAGTGTATATATGCCAGTCAATCTGATTTCTAGGATATACATCTAACACATGCTCCTATGGCAAAAAAGATTTGAATTTATCAAGTTTATTTTTAACTTTAAACATCAAATTTTTTATAGCATGTTGTTATGATTTTTGCAGAAGAAAGTAGAGACACACCTATTAAGCCAAGTGGATAGATCCCAACATCTCAAGTTA
This sequence comes from Elaeis oleifera, assembly GCA_000441515.1. NCBI lineage: Eukaryota > Viridiplantae > Streptophyta > Magnoliopsida > Arecales > Arecaceae > Elaeis > Elaeis oleifera. The sequence continues at coordinate 3,023,630 of KE504642.1, forward strand.
ATGATGGAACACATTGAACTGGATCTGCCTTAAGAGGAAGGAGTGGTCCTACTTCAAGTGATCTATTTCAAGGGGTGCATCTTCTTCTAAGATTGGATCTGGCAGAAGTTGGTAGAGGGAATGGCGAATCTGGTTCAATAAGGATGATTGCAGATTTATCGCAAGCTAATAAAATAGCATTGGGGGTTCTTAAATTGAGCTATTTGGATTGGTATTTTTTGATTTTTTAGATGTAAAATATGGTTGCTACTTCTGATGCCATATGGACAGTCTGCACTTTGTTTGTGGTACATATTTGGTGATTAAGAGTTAGGAATCTTTACTTTTGATGTATTAATTAAAGGAAGTATGGGAATATGAAACTTTGATAAGTAAACTCTGTTTACATTCAATATATTGTAGTATTATTTTAGGTTGGAAAGGGTACAAGATCAGAATTATAATTTGGCTATGTGTTATTTCGTGGACCTATGTTCTATTTATGCATCTCTTGGTTTGGTTTAAGTGTTCTCCACTTTTGATGTCAGCTTATGCTTTGTACCAATCCACTAACGACATGACTGCAAGGTAAATTTAGATTCCATTGACACTATTTCTTATCACTTTTGTGCGGATGGTAATGTTTGGCCTATAAGCCATCATATGAAACATGTCATAAAATTACCAATAGATTTACTAACATGTCATATGAAATATGTTTAGGTTATTTTTGTGATTAGCAGATTTATCAAATCTATCTTCGAACAATTCGATGTTGAGCATTATTCTATGAAAAATGTCTATTACAGTATCTCATGTCAAAGAGGTATAAAACTTTATTCATGCATTCAAAAAGGTATGTTGGGATGGTGCCAAACTCAATGGATGGGATGGATCTGCAGGGGAACATATATTGATTAGGATGGACTATATTTTATCCATTCTAGTTCATTTTGACTTTTGATGGAAACACAAAGGAACCTCTGAAGAACGTAACCCAAGTGATAAATGGAGCGACATTATTAAATGTCAAAGACAGCTAGAAATATTAAACTTCCTGCAAATCTAGCCTAGATAGAGCAGTTGAGGATTGCGATAGCTTTAATCTGAAGCTAAGTAGTTAGAATAAGATTCAAGCTTAAATATTGCCTGGAAATTTCCATTTAAAAAGTTCTTCACAACCTGCAAACCATGAACTGGTCCATTTAGTAGGCAGCTACTACACGATAATCAAAAACAAGAATAAAATAGAGGACAAAATAGTTAAAAGATCTATGAGATACTAGACAATCCCACATATCATTAGAAAGCAATCACTCTTTGCATTTCTAACTCAGGAAAATGCTGATACAATGCAAACATCCTACATTTTTGGATATGATGTTGCACAGTTAGTTTTAGCAAAAGACAAATCTTGAAACATGGGAAAATCCTTTGATACACACCCACTTGGCACATAAACCAGCAAGTTAGAAACAGTAGCAGGTGCAAATAGCAACAAGTACTGTGCCAAACAACTGATCACACAAGGAGTTTGAAACTTAGGTACATGACTAAAATAAGATCATACTCATTTAAATCCAATTTTATTAAACTAATCAATTTTCAAAACTCTAATATAATTGATTTACTTAAATATAAATATAATTATAAAATAAATAGTGCTGTCATTCCAACTAAAAGTCTCTTTATCATAATACCACTCTTCACCTAATTCTTCAATCTTATAATACAACTTTCTTGGTTCTATCCTTAAATCACTATTTCTCTTATAATATCTTGAAGTGAATCATCAATCGATACTAATGACTAGCTTATAAATTGATCATTTCTAGATAAGCATCAATCTATAAAGTGATATTCTTCACAATTATAATATAACTTATTTGAAATTTTTTGAGAACTTAAAATTTTATTGATTCTATACGACTACAATGACACTATTTGTTAGAATAATTTAGTCACGATGAGTTACTCTGAGAATCTATACTAAATTGAGACATCAAGACAATTTATAGGAAAATAAAATAATATTAATTAATAAAAAAATAGGAATAGATGAAGTGACATTAATTTCATATCAAGACAATATGTTCTACTAACTTGACTTTTGATACATTATTAATTTCTAATAGTTGAGACATCTACCGGTTGCATTTAGGTCAACAAGAAATGTGCCTGTCAGGAGGGGATGTTCATTTATTCCATGAATTAACAGAATAAACACCGAAGCATCCTCTAAATTATCCTAATGGACGGGGATAGCATGCTTGGTATTTTTAGGAGAATGCATGCCTTGACACGCTAGCAACAAATTTATCCTGATATGGCAGAACCACTCATGTACCTTGTGAGGACCCTAGATTGATATAAACTTAATATATTTGGATAAGAATAGAAGAAATTTATATTCATATTTTGCAAACAAAGACTGAAACAGACTGGCTGGCTCCATTGCCTAGCACGTATTAGCATATTTTCTGTTGGACCATTGTACACTGCATTAAATAAATACTTCATTTGAAATCCTGAGAAGTTTGCCACAGCTGAGAGATTTTCTAGTGGGCATCTCATTTTTCACTTGGTCACCTCCATAATTATCCAAGTTGATGCTTCAAGTCATGCTCTTATGAAAGTATGGTGAAGAGTATGACAAGAAGACTAGTAAGCTGATTTAAACATCCGGTACATTCAACCAGAAATCTAATCGACTTTATTAAATGATACTATTACACTACATACAAATTTCATAAAAGAGGCATATCAAACAATAAAAATTTCATAAATCTCTATCAAATTCAAACAAAACTCTAATAAATTGCATGTCAAAAAAAAAGGGTAGGGATCCAATAAAGGACATCAATCTAGGGCTCCGGCAAGGCATTGAGATTGGATGGAGAGGATGGATCGGGAATGGAGAGGGCAAAGTAGGTTCCAATGAGAGGGGAGAACCTCAAAGGTAGCCCGGGATGCGTGAGAGATAAAGAGTTAAGGTGCACCAGAGCAGGAGGCCATCGTCGAAGGAGTGAACAATGAAGCTAGAGGGATCTTAGAGAGAAGGCCTATTCCATAGAAGGGAAGGGTTTTCACTTCGTTTCTTATCCTTTGTTCAAGGCTATTTCAGTTAGTTTAGAAAATTGTTATGACATAGCAATTAGGTCCAAGTTAAGATCAATAGGTCACCAAACGGCATGGGTTAGATTGTAAGATTGAATAAAACATAAAGAATATAAGTATAGGTTTTGAAATTACTAGATATAACTATAATTTTGACCTAACCACATGGGGTTTTGTAATTTACAGAACTAAAGAAATTTGGGCTCAAATTATGATTTTGAGCTCTGGGTATGGGCCTCAGAAGTTTAGCATCTTTATGTTAGTTTTAGATTGGGGCTGAGTGTAAGTCTAGTAGAAGCTTAGCAGACCACAGCTAGGCCCAAATTGGATCACCAGCACCCACGTAATTCATTTGCTATTTGTCTAAATCCATTTCACAAGTTTTGATATAATCATTTCAGGATATTGCTTACGATGAGATATACGTATATATATATATGTATGTATGTATATATAAATGTATGTATGTATATATGTATATATGTATGTATATGTATATATATGTATGTATGTATATGTATATATATGTGTGTATATATATATATATGTATATATATGTACATATATATATGTATATATATGTATATATATATTGTTGGGTATAAATAACTTCAGCCAAATTTCGTAAGAGGCCGACCTCCCAGGACTCTTCCGACTTCCGACCTTGTGCGGCATCTTTCTGAACTCCCCCAGCAGTCAAGCTTCCACCGTACCATCCGGACTCCTCCAGTAACCGAGCTTCCACAGTGTCCTCCGGATTCCTCCGACGGACGAACTCCTACCGTACCTCCCGGACTTCTCCGATAATAAGCTCCTTCAGTTGTCTATCGGACTACTCCAAATGCTCTTTGGGCTTCACTATCAGTCGATTTTCTACAGTGGTCGACTACTCTCTGAATTTCTTCCAGATTTCCTCCTGTCACGACTGACTTTACTCCGAGCTTCTTCCGGACTTCGTCAATGTCCGGGCTTCTCCAACGGCAGGACTTCTACAGTAACTAGATTCCATCCAAGTTTCTACAGTGGTTGACCACCTTCCGAACTCCATCCGAGCTTCTACAGTAAGCGAATTCCATCCGAACTTCTACGGCAATCGGTCTCCATCCGAACTTCTCCAGTGGACAGTCTTCAGACAAGCTTCAACATCGGACAAACTCCAGCCGGACTTCTCCAACAGAGAGTCTCCGTCCGGACTTCTACAGCAGATGACCTCCATCTGCAGCATCAACGCCTAAGGTCCCCAACAACAATTAACCCGTCAGCAACCTCGAAACATCCGAGCTTCTCTTAGACAGAGAGTTATTCCGTTCCATCAGACGTTCCAATCGAGCTTCAGCCATCCGTTCCGAACTCCACGTGGCCCCACCACTCTCTGGCAAATCGCGACAACGGACACCGCTCCGCTCCCTGTAACGAACTCCATGTGGCCCCACCACTCTCCGACAAGTCGCGACAACGGACACCACTCCACTCCCTGTAACAAACTCCATGTGGCTCCGAACGGCCCACTACCAGGCAGTTACAGACGTCGCTGTCAATCGGTTACGCTCTCCCATCTATAAAGGGACCCCCAGATACGTTCTCCTCTAAGCTCTGCATACTATCTCTAAACTCTGTTAAAATCTCATTTGAGTGCTCCATTTCTATTGAAGCAGAGTACTGACTTGAGCGTCGAAGGGTCTTGTTGGAGCACCCCCAACTCTGATTTAGACTTCCCTTGCAGGTCCTGACGGCGGTCACGATCACCTCGACTTCAGCTTCTCTGGCATCGATGGAATTCTGCACCAACAGGACTGACGCTAGAGGAAGGGCCGCTGTGTCTTCGCAGGATCCTTGTTCTTAAAGGAGTACTCAACGGGACTGTCTCCGGCTATCTTCTTCAACATCTTCTTCTTCTTCTTCAGCCAGATCCCAACCTGATGCCTCTCCGAAAGGCATCCACCAGGCAATCCACGGCCTCCATGGCCAGATCTCAGCGAGATCCGCCAGCTCCGGCCTTATCTCCAATTTTTCAGGCTCCTCTTCCTCCGGCGACGGCAGTTGGCATGGAGCAGTTCGACCTGCTAGTTCAGCAGGTCAGGAGCCTCACTGAAGCGGTGCAGGTCATGCAGCAGCAACAGCCGCAGGCATCTATGCGGCTGGAAGAGCATCGTCGGAGTTTCAGAATCTGACGATCGGACGGCCCACTTGGGCCAGTCGCCCTGTATTCCCGAAAAGGAGAACAGAAGGCGGAGAGCCCTCTGTCTAATCATGACTCCATCCCCGGAGGGTCCCTACCTCCGTTCTGCCAGAAGACCCCCGAGATTCGCGATCGAGAGGATCTCCTAGATCAAAGGTTCCAAGAGATGAACCGACGGATCGAAGAGCTCCATCATGCTCCCCCTGCTTACGGTGAGGATATCTGTACTGACCCTCTTTTTTCTCAAAAGATTATGCAGGAACCGATACTGCCAAACTTCAAGCTTCCCAATTTGAGAGCTACGACGGGACCTCAGATCCGGTTGACCGCCTGGAGGCCTTTTGGATAATGATGCTGTTCCATGGCGCGTCAGATGCTATCCTGTGCCGAGCTTTTCCGTCTACTTTGAAGAGAGCAGCGAGAAATTGATACTCGATACTGAAGTCGGGTACTATTTTCTCCTTTGATCAAATG
>KE504643.1:3059-21249 GCA_000441515.1 Elaeis oleifera
AGTTATATTATATTTAAAATATAAATTATATAATTTTACATACAGATGCTGCTTTACAAGTATCAAAATTGTATATATATCAAAAAAATCATGTAAGATCCTACTCATCATCCTTCTCATTTTCTCCTACTCCTGTACATCCTCTCCAACAGTTGGTGGATAAGAGTCGGATATTCCAGCATTCTGTGATAAAATAAATAAATATTATTAATAAATTTCAATACGAAAGAGTATGTGTCGATACGGAGATATATATTTCGATATACTATTTCGATTCTCAAACAGATTATTCCTATACATTCTATTCAATGATACGAAGCTATAGACATTTCTGATTCATCATTTGGATGGTTAGATTGTATTTTAATTTTAAATCTTATTTTTGAATTATTAATAAGTTTTGATATGAAAGTATATATATCGATATGGAGGTATATATTTCGATATATTACTTTGATTCTCGAACAGATTATTTCTACACATTTCATTCGATGATACGGAGCTATAGATACCTCTAACCTATTATTTAGATGGTTAGATTAGATTTTTAACTCCTAGATTCTATTTTTGAATTATTAATAAGTTTCGATACGAAAGTATTTATGTCGATATAGAGACGTATATTTTGATATACTATTTCGATTCTCGAATAGATTATTCCTATATATTTCATTCGATGATACGGAGTTATAGATACTCTTGGCCTATCGATCGATTGGTTAGATTGAATTTTTATCCTTTAAGTCTCATTTCTGAACTCAAGCTTAAACATGTGAAACTTCTAAATATAAAATTTAAAATAAATAAAAAAAATTATTAATAGACTTATCTGCTGTGATGGCTGTGACAACGAGCCAGTTGATCGTGCAGATACAAATCTCAGAGAATCTTAACGATTGTATCGCGGACGGCGTCTCAGAAGCTCTGAGGTAGCATGCTCCAAAACTTCTGCATGACCTCCTCTACATGTGCATCAGCCCACGTCTGGATCGTCGAGCCTTGAGAGAAGGACATCGATGAAGATCTTTGATCTAATAGAGGATCAAAGCTATGGCTGAATCCTATGATCTGGCTCCTACTCACCCCTCCGGTGGCCTTGAGCCATCTCTCGAGATCAAGGAGGGGCTAAGAAGATGGATCCTTACCATATCGCGCAATGACGTACTCTGCGTAATCCACCTATATAGTTCAAAATATATTAGTTCTAATATACATATCAGATCCTGTAACAATTTAATAAATATCGTTTGAAATTTTTATCACGATCTGTCGTGATCTAGAATCTAAGTAATCATCAGTCCTCTTAGACTGGTGTGTGGTCTCCCACAACCACAACTGATCTGGTGGATGACCCAACTACCGTATCTACAATAAGTAAATATAAATTAAATTAATTAAATATATGTATAAGAGTTTTTACAGTTCTAGCAAAGAGTTTTGGTATAGATTTCTTATCAATCTGTCGGCCACAACATGTATGTCGACAGAGCCGTCTGTATGCCTGATCGAATTCTGCTGGGTAGCTCAGTTCTGTCAGATCCTTTGCCGCCTACTGAAGTACTCCTCGCTGCTCCACTGATCGCAAAGGGCCTCCCATACATCCGCCTACATCGAGTGATCCTTGTAGGACCTCTAGTCTGATGGTGAATGAAAATCAGAATGCTTAATGGTGGACTGTCAAAGGCTGTACAGCCCATCTCAAAATCTCCGTGCGGCCACCTCCTCGAAGATCCGGTGGCCAACCTCCTCATCTTGAGGAGTCTCGAATCGATAGTATGCCTGCAAGTAGAAGCAACTATGTATTAATAAATAGAATACAAACCTACAGTAATTAAAATTAAATATTTCTGATTTATTCGAAACATCTCCCAGACTGCATCATGAGCTCGAGACGGCCAGCTGGAGAACTCATTCACCAGCTCCGACATCAAGCATCGGATGATGCCGATAACCACATGAGATACTTCAGCCTCTCTAAATGTGCTGCAAAATTGATTTAAAAATAAATATTAACGCTATAATGGCTAAATTCTAAATATATTAATTGAAGTTGTTGTACTTACGAGTGGCTATGAATGTAGATGAGCTCTCTATCCTCCGGTCGAGTTGGAGGAGCCACGAGTCGGATGGGTCCTTGACCACAGCTCTGTGTCTGGGAGCCAGGCGCTACTGTATGAGACTGTGGGGTCATTGATGACCCTCTGTCATTCGAATCTGAGTGTAAAATATCTAATATAAAGAATATTATATTAGTTAGTAAAGGATAAAATAACATAAATAAGAATATCTAAAATGTTAGAGTTTACTGCCTGATATGAGAGGTGTAGAATCATGCGAGCTGGCCGCATGATCGCTGGGTCTTCGAGAGCTCTGTCTTTGGCTGTTACGGCTTCAATTTCTGAAAGACATATTGTATAATCTCTAAAATAAAATAAATAGATTCACTAAATTAATTATATAATTATGGATGGCAATGTAAGATTTAAAATGATGCAAGTCAAATAATTAAAATGATTCAAGGATTAATACTACTACAGGATAGGGCTATGGTAGTGGTTCGAAATCACTGTCGTTGTCCAAAAAATAACTGCCATAGTCTATGGTAGCGATTTCACAACCACTGTCACTGTCGTCATTGCCGTAGGTCTATAGCAATAGTTGTTACAGTGGTTATGGTAACTGCTGCCGTACGTTGGTATAGCAGCGGTTATTAAATCGCTACTAAAATCAGATCTATCATAGCAATATATTGTAGTGGTTGGTAAACCACTGCTATAGCGGTTGGTAAATCGCTGCCATAGTATCTATAGCAGCGGTTCCTAAACTGCTGCTATAGATTCTACAGCAGTGGTTTAAGAACCACTGCTATAGATCCTCTAACAGTGGTTAGAAAATTACTACTATAACTGCTGTCGTAGATTATGGCAGCAATTATTGAACCACTGTCATAGATTATGATAGCGGTTGGCACAGATATATGACAGCGGTTGGCACGGATACGGCAGCGGTTGCCAACCACTGTCGTAGGCTGTTGGACAGTAAAAAAATATAAATTTATTTTTTATCTTTTTTACTTGATAAACATAATTCAATATATAATTGCTCAAATTAAAATTTGAAAGAACCAAAAATTTTACATAAAACTCAATAATAATGCAGGAATATGTCTCAAATACTCAAATTTTATTACTGATCAAATTATATTATAATATTTTTAAATAAAATAAATACATCAAAAATCTGTTAAATCTAAATCCTCCAGTCCAAGCATCTCGTCGTCATCAGAAGGGAGCTGGGGCAGGAGCTGGAGGGGCTAGAGCAGGGGCGGGAGCTGAAACGCTGGCCAATATATCCTGAATGCTCGAAAAATTAGTTCAAGATGAGCAGAGAACTGTATCACTATAGCAGACATGACGCTCTATAGCTGAGATGCACGCTTCTGAGCCTGAGATGCGTGCTCCTGAGCCTGAGCTGCCTGCGCCAAGGCTTCATCAAGTTGCTCCCAGCTGACGACCTTGAAAGTATGTGAGGAGATGCTCGCTTCAGATCATTAGCTTATTTGCGTATGTCTGGACTTGCAACGAATCCTTCTAGAGTACTCAGGTCCCAAGATCTAAGACAGATGGTCATGGAGATCAGAGGTATCCAAGCCCTCACTCGCAAGTGCATCTAACTTCTCCTGTAATTACAAATTTAAATAAAATCTCATAAGAAATGCTATAATACTAATCCTACTAATCATACTTTAGTTATTACTCACAAAAATTCTTTCGATCGCGGTGTTCATCAGCCTATCCTTCTTGTCTGTACGATTGGATCAGAGATGGCGCTACGGATGGGTATTATTCCCTCTTTCATTAGCTATAACAATCAATTATCTTGTTAGAAATATGTAAAAAATAATAATTCAATATAAACTAATAGTCAGAATTTATTACCTCTCTATGCACATGACTGGCCATAGATTCATCACCGAGAGTGTGCATGTACTCCTGAGTAGCTCGGTTCTCCTAATTCTGACGGTAGATAGCCTAAAAATATTTAAATCATATAAATTAAAATCAAATATAATTATTAGTGTAATAAAAAATTACGAGTTACAAATTAAACTTGAAACTCTTGGCTCCTTCAATGCCTAACTATCCCTCCCACTGACTCGGGGGACAGTCCTAGATCCAAGGAACAAACTCCTCCTCAGTGTTTCTATGGTTCTCTAGCCACCCTCTATAGAGCTTGACCTTGTAGTTTCGGTATAACTCTCCAATCTTCTACAGTCGGATATCTCGAGCTCTCTCATGATCTGAAAAGTCATACCTCCTCTGCACAAAATTATCAGAAGTGAGTTACGAAATTATTCTAATCAAACATAGTGTAAACATATCACATGCATATATAATTAAGATATACTTATCCAAATCTCCTCCTCAGGTCTTTGACACCAGGATCCATCAATCGCCAGTCTACGAGCAGTATGAGAATGATGTCGGATCACCTCACGAGCACTCTGAAAAAAGAATGCATCTCCCTTGCGGTCTCTCTTACTAGCCTCCCCTCTTGATCGTACCCATCATGACCTGATGTTGGCAGTTCCACACATGCGGCATACATGTGGGACTGCAAAATATCCTACTGGACGATGCACCTGCAATGAAAATACATTATGAATATATAAGAGTATCTAATAACTATACAAAAAAAATAAATAAATAATTGACACAATGAAAACTTACTCTCACTGGGATCATGCGACGTAGATGGCGATGGAGCCTCATTGATGGGTGAAGTATATGCCGAAGATGTGGCTGTCGGTGGAGGCTCAAATGTCGGTGGTGCCTGCGAAGTCGAAGTCGATGCGGAGGTAGATAGAGTATGCTCTGGCAGTGGCTCGAATGCGGAGCTCTGCATAGCCCACTGAGGGTGGGGTGAAAGCTAGATGGTATTTGATGCCATCATGACCTGCAACATTAATGAACATTAACCAATATAACATATTGTCGAACAATAATATTAGTAGAGCATCAATAAATGAACACTAACATTTATACGGAGATGTTGAACTCATCACCTAGTGGCATCTAAAATATGGACATCTCTTTCGCTCTTGACAAATATATTTGGCACCTCGACAACATCAGATAAGTTTTATCCTAGAGAAACACTTTGTATGTATGGTCCAATATCGTTATCAACCTCGGTATCATCAAAGATATGCCTAGGCACCATTCTCACAACAACACCCCATTAAGGCTCCAAGGGATCACAATAATACTTTTCATAAAGTAGCACGGTCCAGAACCCACCGACATAGCCCAGAACCCACCGGCACGACCCAAAACCTGATGGCCCAGAACCCACTGGCACAGCCCAGAACCCGACGGCCTAAAACCCATCGATACAGTCCAAAATCTACCAGCACAGCCCAGAACCCGACGGCCCAGAACTTGCCGGCCCGACCCAGAACCCATCGGTCTGGCTTAGAATTCAATGATTTGAAATCCGTTGGCACGGCCAAACCTATTGGCACGACCTAGAACCTACTGACCTGGTCCAGAACCCACTGGCCTGGGCCAGAATCCATCGATATGGTCCAGAACCCGCCGGCACGGCCCACAGCCACCGGCAAGGCCCAGAACCCATCGACGGTGGTTTTCTTTAAATATTATTATGACATAATTATTATGACATAATTATTATTAAATATTATTATGATATAATTATAAAATAATATGACATGAAATGAAAGAAAATAAAAATCATTCCTACAGTTGCGGGAGGGGATCGCACAGAGCTGCGGGGTCGCTGGCAGTGGTGCTAGAGGAAGGGGCGGCGGTGGGGCGTGGCACAGGGCCAAAGGGGTCGGGCCAAAGGTGGCTGTGGTCGAGGGAGGCAGGGCGCAGGGCCAAATGGGGCCGATAGCGGGGCTGAGGGAAGAGGGAGGCGGGCCGTGGAAGAGGGAGGTGGGATCGGGAAAGGTTGGGGCCGAGGGAAGAGGGAGGTGGGGCCGAAGAAGGTTGGGCCGAGGAGGCAAGGCTGGGGGAAGAGGGGGCAGGGCCGATGAAGGTCGAGGCCGAGGGAGGTGGGGCCAGGGGAAGAGGGAGGCGAGGTCGGGGGAAGAGGGGAAGAGGGAGGCGAGGTGCGGGGCCGAGGGAGATTGGGGAAGAGAGAGCCGACGACGGTGCCAGAGGGAGGGGACGGCAGCAGGGCGGGCCGGTGGCAGAGAGGGTACAGCTTAGGTAGAGAGGGGAGAGAGAGAGACGAGAGAAACCAAAATGTTAGCGTGAAATGAAGAAGGTAGGGTGGACAGCTAGGAAAAAGACCTAACCTATGGCAGCGATTTTAAAAACCACTGCCACATGCTATGCATAACCGCTGCCATAGGCACTATGCATAACTGCTGCCATATGTTCCTATGGCAGTGGTTATGCATAACCGCTGCAATAAAAATATATGACAGCGGTTATGAATAACTGCTGTCATAGGTAGAATATAAATTTTATATTTTTCTCTGAATATGATGTAATTTAATATTTAAAATCTATTTTCATCATTTATTGCTATAATCTGTTATAACAGTGGTTATTATTAACCGCTGCCATAGGGTTGACCTATAGTAGTGGTTACACCTAACTGCTACTATAGATCGGAGATATGGTAGCGATTGCGATAATCGCTGTCATATATCAAATTTATAGAAGCGGTTACACATAATTGTTGCTATAGATCGAATCTAGGACAGCGGTTATTTACAACTACTACTATATCTCCAACTTATAGCCGTGGTTATTTAACCACTGTAATATCTAGAATCTATTGTAGTGGTTATATTATAACCGCTGTAATAGATCTGGACTATGGCCGTGGTTACTTTTAATTGCTGCCATAGATGGCCTATTGTAGCGGTTATGAATAACCACTGCGATAGTAGCTATGGCAGTGGTTTTTGAACCGCTGTCGTGGTAACGCTGCCGTAGGTCTGTTCTATAGTAGTATAAAATCTAATCGAGTATATATGAATAAAGTTGAATATATATTCTAGATGCATTTGTGGGGTCTAGCTTTTTGGCACCTTTCGAATGTTTGGTATCCTTCATATGGGTGGCAATGCAAGACAAGTATTTAAAGAAATTAGAGGTTGGGAAGTTCATCACAAGCGAAGAGCACTGCTCATCGACCTCTTCAGATGTTTGGTACTCCTCAGATTCTTTGTCTGATTCTTCCTCCTCTTCTTCCGCTTCTTCCTCTTTTTCACCTTCTTGAATAGGATGCTCCTTAAAATAAACTTAGTATGATCTACTTCTTCATATTGGCCATCATGTAGGAGAATTTCTGGAGCATCCAACTCTATATCTACTGCTGGATGATGAACACCTGATGTTTCATCCTCTTGAAAGTATTCTAATAATTAGGGCTCTTTTTCTTTTTTGAGCGCATAATGAACGGCTCGAGATTTAACCTTACATACATCCCATCAATCTTTCCTTCCTCTCTTTCTTGATGGAAAAGGAGTATAATACACTTGAGCAGCTTGTTGGGCTAAGACAAAGGGGTCATTGACATATGCTTTTGATCTATATTTGATTTCGATAAGCCTATGCCATGGATCAACCTTCGTAAATTATCGGTATCAAACTATCAGCACTTAAATAGAATAATACTATTATCACCTAAGGGTAGGTCAAGTTGACCATTTATGCAAGGATTTCATAGGTCAACTTGACTAATTTGCAAAGTTCTGTGAGCACTGAGTGAAAATTTCTTCTTCGCTTATCCTCGGATTGTCCTGTCTCAATATCTCATCATATTACCTACACATGCATTAGATAAGTACAGGATGATAAATGATTAAAGAGTTGAGATTGTGATGGAGACTTACTCAATATATGGGTCAATCTCTATGCAGTTTAGCAAAACATATCTCTATCTATCGAAGTTCAGTATCAGTCAATATTCAATAAACCTCATGCCTAAATTTACGAGTAAGATAGGCAAATATTGAGACCTCCGCCTTTGATCCCTTACCACCATCATCATGTCAATCCACTTGAGTCAGCTTTGTCTGCACACTGGGGTTAAAGTAATATTGGCTGAAATTTAAAATTTTTCTATTATATAAGCCTCTACAATAGAACCTTCGACTTAGACCTTATTTTTCACTTTCTTCTTGAGACTGTACATGTATCTTTTAAATGGATGCATCTACTTGTACTGCACTGGTTCCCCCACCCTAGCTTCATATGCCAGATGAACCATGAGGTGCTTCATGGAGTCGAAGAAGCTAAGAAAAAATATCTTCTCCAACTTATATATAATCTCTACACTGCTAGCCTCAAGACTGGAGATGTGATCAATGAATAGTTTGATAGCATAAATATCTCTGAAGAAAAAGCTAAACTCAGTCAAAGTACTCCATATAGAGTTGGAAAGGAGATCACGTCAAGTCAATGGGAGTAATCATTGCATGAAGACATAACAATCATGGCTCTTTAGTCTATAGAACCTATAATTTTTGACATTGACGCACCGAGCTAGATTACTTGTATAACCATCTGAAAATTTAAGATTTTTACATCATTCACAAACATCCTTTAATTGCTCCCTTGTTAAGATATAAGATGCTTTCGGCTTCAAAAATTTGTCAGGTGACACCTCAACTAGCTCTAACGGAGGACACTTGCATATGTTTTTCATATCTGCTCGTGTCTTAGGATCATCCTTCATCTTATCTTTGATATCTATAATAGTGTAGAAAATATTATCAAATATATTCTTCTCAATATGCATGATGTCAAGATTATGACGGATCAAATTGGTGGACCAGTATGGTAAGTTTTAGAAGATGCTTCGCTTCACCTAGTTATGAGTTTTACTGAATCCCTGAGGCTTCTACTTGTCAAATAAGATGCCAAACTAGACTTCGTCCAATTGGGATACCCTTTGAAACACTTCCATACCACTGAGGTGTGGGGGTGCATGATCCTTCTCTATCTTATTCCTCCTAAAATAATCCTGCTGCTTTCGAAAAGGATGATGCTCGGGGAGGAATTGACGATGACAATTGAACTAGCAGGACTTACGACCATGCTCAAGCTAAAATAATTTTGTATTTATCATACAATAGGGATATACAAGCTTTCCATAAGTGCTCCATCTTGACAGCATCCTATAAACAGAAAAATTGCTAATGGTCCATATCAATATAGCCTTCATTACAAAATTCTGCATCTTCCATGCATCAAAAGTACATATACCATCAGATCATAAAATTTAGCTCATCAACAAAAATCTTAGATATACATCAATACTTCTACCAGGATGTTATGATCCAAGAATGACTAATGTAAGAAAGATGTTATGTTCTTTCATACACATCTCAGGCAGTAGATTGTATGGAGTAATAAAGATTGGCCAATATGAAACTGAACAGTGTAAAACCATCCGTAGATAGATCTAATCAGACATTACGTAATTCTAAGTAAATAAAGAGTGACAAACATCAATTACTTCCATACCTCACTGTTCGATGGATGACTCATCATATCAGAGTGCTTGCGATTTTTTTTTGTGCCATCTCATCTGCCCGACAGTATTCTTGGACAAGTAGAGCTTTCGAAGCCTAGGGGTGAGTGAAAGGTATCGAAGAACTTTATATAGTATGGCCTTCTGATTTCTACCCTCTTGTCTCAGCTTAAATCGACTTTCACTGCATACATCATATGAGCTCTTCAATTGATTCTCTTTGTAGAAAAGCATACAATCATTACAGCATATATCTATCTTTTCGTATCTCATGCCCAACTCTTTTATTATTTTCTTTGAAGTATAGAAGCTTCCAATAAGTTTCTTATTTTTCAACAGTATTTCTTTATTATTGCTACCATCCTATCATAATAATTGACTGTCATATTAAACTTGACTTTCAAGTTCAACAACTCTGACACAGCAGATAATACAGTATGTGTTTCACATCCCGACCATAATGGTTCATCAGTATCTTTCAGCATACGATAGAAATAGCCAATGCTAATTTTTGAATCGTCTTCCATATCTCAGTTAAATTCAGGACCAACTGCATCCATAATCATGTCTACTATTCTATATGTGTCTCTGTCTTGCTCGCTTCTAACCCTTGCAACTTTCTTCTATATCTCTCCATGCAGGTACCAATGCTTGTAGTTGGATATAAATCCACTCTTATACAAATGGGTAGTAATTATATCCCTATCAAATATTTCTCTATTATCACATCTGTTACAAGGACAATGAGCCCGTCCCTGATATAAGAGCGCTACATTCTCAAAAATAAAATCACAGAAGTACTCTACACCCTCTTTATATTTAGCAAAAATGATTCCGTCGATTACTCGACAGTCCATCCAACTATGGTCCATGACACACTATCTAAAAATTTTACATATACATAAATACAAGGCAACTGCTAAGTAATTATTTTATCATTCAAAATAGTTTACATAGTAAATACATCATATTTTCAACTAATAGGTATAGAAGATCCTATCTCATTTAGAAATATATTAATTCTATAGATCAATTATAGTAATCAAACGATATGCAATAGAGTCGAAAAAAATTTCGACAGTATTTTTTCTTAATTCTCTCTATACGGCTGAAGATATGCAGAGAGAACTAAAAAAATACTGTCTAAATTTTTTTTCAAACTCTGAGTATACCATTTGATTACCATAACGATCTATAAATTACTTGTATTTTTCAAACTATTCATAGTGGACAATCAATTGACCAGTATACATAATTCTTTCATCCATGCAAAAATATATAAATATATGGATACAGTAGAATATATACATTGATCAAAGATGGATCTATGGTTCCATGTAATATAATTTTTTAAAAATCAATACTTAATTAATTACTTAAATTAATATCCAATTATAGGATGCCATAGAATATGCACTCGACTCTTACGCGAGGACTGGCTACCCTAGACACTAACTGGGACCTGAGGCCCAAGCGCATAGGGCACACTACGGTCTTGTGTTTACGATACTGTCCGACACCTTCCATCGATCTAATCGATACCTTGGATGCTAGCTAGGATCCGAGGTCCAAGCGCAGAAGCATGCCCTAGTCCCATGTTTGCAATGCTGCCCGACACCTCCTTCAGTCCGAGCACTCTGCATGCTGAGACCCAGGTCCCGTATTTCTAATTAATTAATTAATTAAATACTTAATTAATTAATTAATTAATATTTAGTTAATTAATTTTAATATCTAATTATATTAGTTAACATAATTAATAAAAATTAATTTTAGTGATGACATTAGCCATTGCTAATACTCACAACAGAAGTCACAGGAACTGAGGGGATGACTCGAGGACGAGATGCCAGCTCGAGGATGCGGCCATGGAGATGAGGGCATAGGATGGAGCCGTCGGAAGGCGGTGCTGGTCAGTGCCACAGGATCAGGCTGGTGGGGTAGAGGCCATAGGGTTGGGGCCGTGGGGTCAGGCCAGCAGGGCAGGGACTATGGGGTCTAGCCGGTGGGCTCGAGGAGGCGAGACAAGACTGGAGGCTCGGGGAGGAGGCCGGGTGCTCACAGTCGGAGGCTCGGGGAGGCAACCAGGTGCTTACGACCAAGGGCTCGGGGAGGTGGGATGTGGTCGGGGCTTATGGCCGAGGACTCGAGGAGGTGGTCAGGGGCTCGAGGAGGTGGGAGAAGATTGAAGGCTCGGAGAGGTGGGAGGTGGGAGGCAATCGAGGGCTTGGAGAGGCGGGAGGCAGTCGGAGGCTCGCGGAGGTGGGAGGTGATTGGAGGCTGGGGAAACAACGGGGGTGGCGGGGGGACTAGAGGTGAGGGAAAGAGGGTTGGTTGAAAACCAGGAGGTGGGGAAAATGAGGGTGCGAGGGAGTGCAGGGGAAAATGAGGGTGCGAAGAGAAAGTAATTTTTTTGGAAGCTATTAGCGATGGCTTACCCATTCTCTAATACCGTCGCTAATAATTTAAAACTAATTAAAATGACAGTATTTTCTGTCTCTCATGCCATCGCTAATAGCTTTTTAATATTTTATAAATTTATAATTAATTTTTTTAATTAATTCATAATTAAGTTAGGCGGGATCAGGTCATGTCGGATCCAAATTTAGTAAACCCACATCCAATCCAAAAAATTGAACGGATCTAATTTTAGAACCCGACCTGGCCCCGTGGGTCTTTTACAACATTTGGATCGGGTCTAAATGGATTGATCTAGATTGGGTCACAGATCAATTATTTTTACTATGCAATTATCGTTAGAGTATCATCATAAAAGACTATCTCGATCTGGTAGTCTTAGCTATATCGATCAATAAAATTCAATTTCAACAGTCATGAACGATCGTATGACGATTTGATGGATAGAGACCACTAATGGATCTACAAACTTGCAACGATGATCTCGATGATATTTATAGCACACTATCAAAATTTTATTTCAATCAGATATCATTATCATGATCAATTTAGCATGCCATGATTTGGATCATTAAATAAAAATAAGTGATCAAAAGGCCAAACAGCATCCGATTATAAGATAATTTTTTAGATAAATGATCTGTGCTACTACTTTAATCATTTATATAGTAGTGATCATAAAATCTAAATCACACATATATCAATCATCCATGTTAAGTAGATTTTACAAAAGTACAAGTATAATTACTTAAAGATTTAAAAATATGTTTCAAGAGACATATAGTTTTGAATCGTTCATATATGTGCGGTCTCAATTTTATGATCACTACTATACAAATGATCAAAATAATAGCAAAAATTATTTATCTAAAAATTACTTATAATTGAACATCATTTGGTCTTTTGATTACTCATTTTTTATTTAACGGTCCAAATCTTTTCATGCTAAATTGACCATCATAATGATATCCAATTGAAGTAAAATTTTGATAATATCTTATAAATATCATTAAGATCATCGTTGTAAGTTTTAAATCCATCGGTGATCTCTATTTTTTAGATCATCATGCGATCATTTGTGACCGTTGAAATCAAATTTTAATGATCGAATATCTGGGGCTACTAGATTGTAGTGATCTTTTATGATAATAATCTAAAAAAAATTATTTAGATATTGAGTGGTGAAGATAGATTTTAAATTTAAAATTATACTATATTCAAAAAAATTTAAAAAATTATATTTGATTATTAAAGATGGCAAACTCCGTCGCTAATATTGCCGTCACTAATAATAATTAACGATGGTATTTTCCATTGCTAATACTCTTAAATGATCACTAATAATTTAATAAATAAAAAAATTTATTTATTTTTTACGACGGTAAATTCCGTTGCTAATTATGCCGTTGCTAATGATATTAGAGACGGCGTCTGCCATCGCTAATATTCTTTTCACCATCGTTAATAAATTTAGTAAATATATTTTTTATTTTTATAATGACAAATCTATCGCTAATAATACCGTCACTAATGATTATTAAAGATGATGCTTATCATCGCTAATACTCTTTTAGCCGTCGCTAATAAGTTTAATAATTTTTTATTTTTACAAAAAGATTTTCATTGCTAATTATACCGTCACTAATGATAATTAGAGATGACTTTGCTATCACTAATACTCTTTTTGCCTTGCTAATAATTTTAATAATAAAAAATAATTTATTTTTATGACGGTTATTTTTTTTATCACTATTTTGATCAGTGAAAATTGTTATTAGCGATGGCAAAAATATCATCATTAATTATCATTGCTAAAAAATTTTTTCTTGTAGTGATATCAGAAAATCAACTAACTAACTAAAGACTCCATTGCTTGAACTCCATGTCCAACCTGATCGATACTATGCATCCTACGAGTTTGAAAAAAAAGGATGTGAGCTTTACATCTCAACAAGAATTCTCCATACTCACATCAATATGAATATGAAATATATTTGTGATAACATTAGCTGATAATAAAATAATAAGATTTATATATCAATAATCTAAATAGCACTCAATATAATATTATTAGAAAAAGATCTCTTACGAGTGTGGAATACAGATCCTCAAGATTGCTAACACAGGTGTTGATGTTGATACCAAATAAAAAAAAAAAGATAAAAATAAAAGACACAATCAAATATATGAATTAGCTTTAGACTTACTTTTATGAGGCATATAAATATTTCATTATGAAAGAAAATAAATACAAGAGGAGATCACATACTCTCAACTCTCATAAACCTTACTCTTTCAATAAGAAGCTCAGCTCTTTGCAAAAACTCTCCGATCACCGAAAGATAGGAGTGAAAGTAGTATGGATGTTATTCGTTCGAATCTATTTTCATATTTGATCAATCTAGATGTGGATAAAAATTTTAGAATCCAATTAATATCCATATTTGAATCCATATCCATTAAAAAAAATGGATATGGATAAACAACTATCCGATCCGTATCCAAATATCTGAATCTATATATAATCTTATATAATTTATATATCGCTTATTAATTTTTTTAAAAAATATGTGACATATAAACATATTATTAACTTGATTTATCATATATTTAGTAATATCTTTGATTCTATAGTTATAAAATTTAGTTATCTAAGTTATATGTATAATTATATCCATACTTTCAGTATCCGAATTATATCCGTATCCGTTTAAAATAAATATGAATATAAATTTTTTTATCTGAATAATATCTGTATCCATATTTGTATTCATCAGATAAAATAAATATAGATACGGATATGTTAGTATCCGATTCGTATTTGATCCGATTTCAGTCTTATCTCAAGAAAGCCCCCTAAGACTCTTACGGCCAGCTTAGGATGCTTTGCCTGCTTCACGAGCCATCAGGCCTTTTTATAGACCCAAAACCAGTCTAGATTAAAAATAGGGTTTCAAAAGGACTCAAGAACCCTTTTCAGCTATTGGATCTCTCCTGCAAGTTTCTCTGGCTCTTGGATCACACAAAATCGCACGTCTAGGTGTTCGCAGCCATCGGATCGTGCAAAGAAAGCCTGTGCAGCATGATATTTGAGCTATAGATCATGGCGGTCTACATTGGAGGTGTGGATTGTGCCAACCTCTCACGGTCCATCATGGACCGCATCAAGATTTGAAATTGGGCCACATGCATCCGTGTGCCCACACTGGGTCGCATGCCTGTGCCTGGGTGCGCATCTCGCACTACAAGAATATTGCGTATTAGAGACGACAAATTAGTTGTCACTAATAAAGGATTTTACCGATAGCAAATAGCGATCAAGAAAATTCCCGTTGTAAAAATAAAAAATATTAGCGATGGCAAGTTTCACTTTTTGCGACAGCAAGGTGCGTCACTAATAAAAAATAATTTATTTTTTATATTAGTTCTAATATTATTAGCAATGAAATATTGTTATTAGCAATGATAATAAGCCATCTCTAATACTAAAGTAATTTATTTTTTTAAATTTGGTTGTAGGATTATTAACGACAGAATTATATTATTAGCGAAGAAATAGCCATCATTAATTAATTAATTTAATTATAATTATAATCATAATTTTTTTTAAATTTTAAATTTATTAGCGATGGTTAAAGCTATCTCTAATAGTTAGGATCCGTCACTAATACAAACTATTAGCGATGGCAAAAATGCCATCGCTAAAATCCGTCGCTGATAGCCCTTTCAATTTCTTTGCTCGATTCGGTATAATTTTGAAATTTAAAGCTTATTTTCATCATTCATTATTTAAATAGTTATCATTAGAATAGTATTACAAAGATCACCTCTATCCGGTAGCCCTAGTTATGTCGATCATTAAAATTTGATTTCGACGGTCACGAACAACCGCATGATGATCTGATAGATAGAGACCACCGGTGGATCTAAAAATTTACAACAATGATCTTGATAATATTTATAGTATACTATCAAAATTTTACTTCAATCAGATATCATTATCATAGTCAATTTAGTACGAGATGATTTGGACCGTTAAATAAAAATAAGTGATCAAAAGGTCAAATAGGATCCGATTATAAGATGATTTTTAGATAAAAATTTTACTACTACTTTGATCATTTATATAGTGGTGATCGTAAAATTCAAACCGCGCGTATATGAATGATTTAAACTATTTATGTCTTGATACTCATTCTTAAAGTCGTCCTTACATAATTATACTTATGCTTTCGTAAGATCTGCTTAGCGTAGATGGTTCATACACGTGTGGTTTGGATTTTGTGATCATTATTATACAAATGATTAAAGTAGTAGCGAAGATCTTTTATCTAAAAATTAACTTATAATCGGATGCCGTTTGATCTTTTGATCACTTATTTTTATTTAACAAATAAAATTATCTGATACTAAATTGACAATAATAATGATGTCTGATTGAAATAAGATTTTGATAGTATACTATAAATATCATCGAGATCATCATTATAAATTTTTAGATCAATCGGTGGTCTCTATCTATCAGACATCATGCGGTCATTCATGATCGTCGAAATCAAATTTTATTGATCGACATAGCTAGGACTATCGGATCGAGATATTTTTTATGATGATACTCTAATGATAATTATGTAGATAATAAATGGTAAAGATAGATTTAAATTTAAATTATATCATATTTAGAAAAAATAAAAATTATATTAACGATAGAAGGCGACTATTAGCAACGAAAAAAATTATCGCTAATAATTTTAAATTTTAAAAATTTTTTTGATTATAATTATAATTAAATTAATTAATTATCGATGGTATGTTTGTGGTTGCTAATAATTTTGAAAAAAATTATTAAAAAGTTATGAAAAATATTTTTTATGATAAAAGTATTAGCGATAGCTTTGATTTTTTGACGATGAATATTGCCATCGCTAATAATTTAAAAAATTATATTTTTCTGATAAAAATATTCGCGATGGCTTTCTTTTTTTTGTGATGGATTTGATTGTTGCTAATAGTTTTACCGACGGTATTAGCGATGGTAATTTGTCATTACTAATACTGCATTATATTACCACCTGTGGCGGAAAAAATTTTCTCACATGCTCAAACCCCCGAACCCTTCCCTCTTCCTCTCCTTCCCTCCCCTCACCGACGTCCGAATCCTTGTCAACCCCTTAATCAGTACATCAAATGTATCATAAAAAGTATTTAAATTCTTGATATTTAATTTTATTATTTTAAATTTGATATTTTTTATATTTTTTTAAAAATAATTAATTATGAAGATTTAATCATAAATCAATAAGTAACGATCTTTCAATATGTATAGATGAAGTTTATATTCAAATTCTGATCTGTCAGATGTATGATATATAATAATTTATGAATGTTTGATAGGAATTCAATAGAAAAGAAGAAAGAAGGAAGAAGGAAGAAGGAAGAAGGAGGAGGAGGAGGTCAGAAGGCATCTTAAAATCAACTCAAACTCGGCTCAGGTTTAAAAGAAATGAATATCAAATTCAACGTAAATGAAATGAGACCCATGGTAATTCAATGCATTAAAAGCTTTTGGCATGGCATGGGAATAGGTTTTAATGTGTGTGAAAGGAATTGGTGGCTGTGCGTGACATGAAGTGGTGCTGGAGCTGGTCACGTGGAGCCAAGGCATGATGTGGGATTTGGGCGGTGTAACGTGGTTTAACGCACGAACGTAGAAGCCAGTGAGAAAGCGAGTTTCAGGAGTGTTTTAATGGGATTTAAGTATCGAAATCGAGTGAAATTCGAACACCTCAACAGCGTACGCATTTCAATATTATTTATTAGTTCTATATTATAAAATAATAAATTTTTTTCTTAAGGTATATAAAAGATCTCATATTACAAGAGAAAAAAATATCCAAAATAAAAAAAAATATAGAGAGGGGGCAGCGCCTACACCATCTCGAAAATCAAATTAAAATATAGAGAGGGGGCAGCGCCTACACCATCTCGAAAATCAAATTCAAAAGAAAAGAAGAAGAAGAAATCTAGTTCGTTCTACAAAGTACGAAAGAAGAAGGAGAGATCGTCAACCATCTTTCCGATGAGGCTGCATCAATTTACTTCGGAGTCTATGTTACAGTTTTATTTATTTTATTATTTTTTTAATTTTTTATAATTAAATTTTAATTTTAATTAATATAAAATTTATTTTTTATATTTTAAATTTTATTATTTATTTTTATTGTTAAGTAGTATACTAGGATCTAATTAGTAGATC
>KE504643.1:98759-113730 GCA_000441515.1 Elaeis oleifera
AATATTGATATAATATATTAACAATATATGGATATACCAATTTTTATAAGACCAAGGATATTTTGTCTTTATATTTCAATCTAAGATCGTTGCTTTGGGGTGATCTTGGATTTCCGACCTCGAGGACAGGTATTCCATCCATGGATCGGGAGGTAATTTGAGGAGTGAAGGTGATCTGAAAGCATTGCCACGTGGAATCACTGTAATACAACCAAACATGGTGATCTTATCACCTCCATCCATATCATCCTTGATCTGAGATGGATCACCCCACACCAAACACCTCCTAAAGGATATGACAGTGTCTGGACAGGAAATGAAAGAGGTAATATAAGTTTCTTTGCATGACTGCTTTATAGAAAGAACCAATCACCTTCCTTCTCCATAAGCAACTTCTAGCTTTCATAGAAAATTGTTCTAAATTCCTTTCCAGTGCCACTTTTCAAGTAAGTCTTGAATGATTCATGGAAGTTGTGGTAATTCCCTTTGCTATTGGTAGTGGCGTCTATGGTTTTGCCGGTTGCAAAGTACATGTTGTGGATTGCACCATGCTTGATTCTTCCGTTATAAAGCCATGGATGTTAAATAAAATATAGCTGTAGATGTAGGAATGACATAATATAAATGACCCATGGAAAATCTCACCAAAGATTGATACTTAACCCCAACTTTCTCAGAGTCATTCAGTCATGCTAGGTGGTAGGAATGTTCGTTCATCGCCATCTTTTTTAATTAACTTCTCCAAGTACATTTTTCTGTAATACGTCGATCAATAATGAGATGACATAATTTGCCTGGCCGGTGACTAGAGCTTTAAAAATGCTGTTCCTTCACTAGTTAGTGCCTGAGCATCGCATCCATGCAAAGCTAATTCTGCTCGCATCACCTGCATTTGAGAACACAAACTCACAATATGCCCTACTCCTCCACGCTTATGACATGTGACAGCCTCTTTTTTGGCCCAATCAACACGGTTTCTTGGAGTTGTTCTTGTGGCGGACATCCAGGTTTTGAAGCTTTGGCTGCGGAATTATTTTGTATGTCAAGTGGCTTTCAGATTGTTATTTGCTGGTTTGACTTATCTTCAATTTGTAAAGTTACGTGCTTTGTCCACTACAAAATATGAAACCAGCCATCTCATCTTGTACCACTCTTTGGAGCTGCTAATTCTTAGTTTCATTATCCTAGCTTGCTGGATATGTCAAAGAATTTCTCAATATAAATCCACAATGCTTGCTTTTTCTCAAGATTGGTAAAACTCAATAAACATGCTCTGCTGGTGATCCATTGGAAAGTCATCTTTTTTTTTTCTTTAAGAGTGTTTATCTCCCAATGTCACCACTATTTCCATTGTCACTTCTCCTATTTGCTTCTTGAACGTAACTCTTCCACATATTTCCGGCTCCCTTTGGTTTTTTATTGCACCTTCTGTATTATATTGCACCTTTGTCTCCAAAAATATTGTGGATTCCTTTTAATTCCATGTAAACTAGCAAGATCTCATGAAATCCCCGGTTAAGGAGACAAAATATAGAGAAAAAAATTAAGAAAGATACCTTTACCCTCTCTGCAAAACATATCGCAATTCAGGATGTTTTCTATAGAAAATATCAATATGGTGGATGTATTTGTTGCATAAGCAGGTTGGATCCAGTAATTTTGGATTCATTTATACTTCATGTTTATTAGTACTTGATATTTTATAAGAATAAAGTTGATATTAGATAATTGATAGATGTACATACAGATAGCTTATGATTTTATAGCAATGGTTACGTTGTCAGTCATAGCTTTTTCTTTTTTTTTGCTAATTTAATTGGTATATATAAGTTTATTCCTTAGATACCTAAGCAAGCATTTACCTGTCATTTTTAATAATCTTGGTCCACATCTCATCCCCTACATCTCCTTCCCAATAATTTGCCAAGCAATATATTAAGTTCCAAAGTATTGGGTTAGCTAGGGAAACACATTAAGAGCCCGCTTGGACACTTGGCTGCAGGTTACCAAAGAATTATAAAACTATAGAAATAGAATGAATGCTGTAGCGCGATCCCATAGGAAATTCCTTTAAAATTTTAGTAATGTTGTTTGGCTGACTACTGAAATTCTATCATTTCTATGGAGAAAGCCCAAGAGGGACTCATTCATCTTCTCGGCCAGCGTCATCTCCAAATTCTATGGAAAACTATAAGAGGGCATCATCTCCATCCTTCATTCCAAATTGGGTTGTTGGAATCAAGTAAATATTCACTCTAAGCATTGGGCATAGCACCAAACTTGATCAGATTAACTTGATTTAACAAGTCTATAATGTGCATTAAGCTTCTCTAATGCTGGCGTTGGCAAGATTCAAACATCAATTCATCCTTTAAAAAAAGGGCCTTTGAACTTCTCCCTATTGCCTTTCTCTTCCTCTTTGTTTCATCTCGCCTCCCATGTTTTAGATTTCAATGAAGTGTAGAAGAGCGGGCAATCATGGATGATGGCTGAGCAAGATTTGGATAAGGAGCATCTTCCATGGCATGACAGAGATGGGAGGATGCTTTGGATTGGCCATGTGTGTTTGGGGAGAGAGTTGGGGTTGAAGGGGGGATCCCTGTCTTGAACTTCTGAATTACCAATTGGGTTTTTCTATAGCTTTCTCAAAACTTAAAATTATAATTCAAACAACATTTTAGGAAAAGAATCCTTTAATGGTTATACTTCCTTGGGAATGCACAATTCCTTTGAAATACCCTGGATTTTATACTTATCCAAACAAGCCTTAGAAGTGCATTCTTTCCAAGGCGAAAATCCTTCCAAAGTACAATTTTTTGTGTACAATATTTTTGATCCCTCATTTTCAATATCTCACTCTAGACCTACATCGAACTATGCAGAAAGTGAACAATATCTTAGAACCACCAAGTTTCTTGCTGCATAATCTTTGATCTTTGTCACTATTGTAGAGCTCATCCTCACTTTATAGGAAACTGTTTTCATGGCTAATAGTGGCAAACACAACCTCAAGCCAACAGGTGATATGTTGGGTGAATGGATAAGATCTGATAACCCCTTGTATTTTCTGCTCCTCATGAGGTGATTGAACATAATATATTGGGCACAGTTGGGGTGAGGGAGGTGACTTGTGCATCCTATTTGCTTTTGGGTTGCACTCACCACTAGTGTCATGCAAACCCTTTCCCACTTTATAGTATTTACGGTGGTATCCTTGTAACATCTTATTCATCTCGTCAATCCCATATATTTGAACTTTTTTTTGAGAGAGGTAGAGAGAGAGGAGGAAGGTCCACCTGCATTATAAATATCTAGCTCCCAAATCTTGGGGATGCACCACCCAAGGTTCCAGCCCATTATATCCGGTTGATAGGCAAAGGGGCATGAGCATTGGAGGAAGCTCCAATTTGTTACCTAAAATTATTTCTGAGATTTGCATGTTGCACCTAAATTAACTAGCCAGATGAACACACCTATTAGTAAAATCCATGTTGTCGGATCCCTTCACCCTAATCACTAGTTAAAATTTCATGAAGATCATAACCCTGAAACAGACATCTTGCTCATGTGAAAGTTCCCATAATCTAATCCTTTGGTTTTGTTAAATTTCAACTTTTCACTATACTGACTTATACTACATGGTACCGTGCATATCGTACCATACCTGTAAGATAGGACTCAATACCATACTGACACATGGTATATATGGTTGTTGTCTCACCTCCAGCAGCATGCCATGTGTTGGTATAGGGATGTACCATACCAATCGTACCATTCTTGTACCTTACCGATATGGTGCATGGTTTCGGTAAACCTTGCTTCAAATTTTGCATGCATGATTTGAGATGCAAAAGGGTTGTCTTCCTTTCCTACCATTTTTTTGGAACAATCAAGTAGACAGATGCTTAAACACAATATGCAAAAAAAAAAAAGGCATAAGCCTTTCTAGTAGGTGTAACCATTACCTTATTCTAGTTGCCTTGCCTTCTAGACAGTGATTTTATTTGCATGGGTATTGTTAACAAGGTGAAGGATCTCCTCAAGATCATGGTGGAGTAAAATTAATGTCCTGAAGTGTTGCTTTCACCTAATGTAGCATGAAACTCCCAAGTCTTTATCAAGAAGGTGTACTCTCTATCTCTTTTGATGTAAGATAATTCTTACATTTAAGAATCCTCAATAAGAAGAAAGAAACAGTATGGCTGTTCTGTTTTCATTGGTTATATGCTTTCTCTTTCCTTTTACATATTGCTTCCAAATCAATTTGATTTCTCAATGTTTGTACTCATACTGCATGTATGCACACCTAGTGTATTAGCAATATCCCATCATCATGCAATATAGTGACTGGGCCATCACATTTATAGATTTCGTGTGCAATCCACTATGGAAGCATTCAGTGTCTCAAATGTTTTGATTCCCCCCCCCCCCCCTCGTTAACTTTGTGATTGCTAAGTTGCTCAAAATCAATGAAGGTGAAATCTGGAGCTTACGCTGCTAGATATACCTTGAACCATAAACTGCAGTTGACTTTCGCCATTAGTTCTATTTTGCTGTGCATAATTTTGTGGGCACGGCTTCCTTTTCCTTCATTTCAATCCACAACATGGTCATTGATCTCAGAATTTGACAGTTTACATTTAAGTCTATGGCATATTATTGAAATTCCTTGAAATAATATGCAGGTGCAAACTTCTAGGGGCGACACTGTCCACTCTCTGAAGGGAACTTCTGGTGACAAATTTGAGTTTAAAGCCCCAAGAGCTGGAATGTACAAGTTTTGCTTTCATAATCCAAGCAGAACACCAGAGACTGTGTCTTTCTACATACATATTGGCCATATTCCCAATGAACATGACGTGGCCAAAGACGGTTAGTCCCATAAAATCTTTGCTGTTGCTACAAAGTGTTGCTTTCTGAGGGCTTCTAAGCATTTCTTTCTTTGTTTTTTTCGCTTTTGAAAAATTGCTGTATATATAGGAAAGATGATGAGAAGGAACTTGTCTATTTTTTATGTCAGTTGAATGCCAAGGGTCTTAAACATTCCTTGCTAAGATGGATGTTTCTAATCTAATTTATGTACAGTGACGGTTCATTTTTGTAAGATAAGTTGGCATCATACAGGTTCCTCTCACAGTCCCACTGCACCTTCTATTCTTGATCCAATAAATCACCATTATCTTTTCCTGTTAAAATGACACTTGGGTATTGCAATCGAGTGGTTGAGTTGTTACTTCATATATTTTGACAATTTTTTGTCTTATTTTAATCTTGTAGAGCATTTGGATCCCGTAAAGGTAAGGGTTGCACAGCTCAGGGAAGCACTGGAGTCTGTTACAGCAGAACAGCGGTACCTGAAAGCCCGTGAAGCTCGCCACCGCTGGAGTAAGTTAAATTATATAACTTTATATGTTGTCATATTAGCGAGACAGTGGAAGGAAACACATTCTAACACTTCTTTGAAGTTCTTAGCTATTACAATTTTCTCACTTTAATCTAAATAAAGAATTCTGGTGAAATTGATCTTTGGCCTTCACACTTTTCCAAATGCTATTGTGAAAGTATGCATCACCTCCACGTGGTTGATCGTTTTCTCAAGTAGTTTTTGTAAACAGTTAGGTTGAAATTAAAGAAATTTTCAGGTAGAAAATAATGGAGGGAAAAAATCTGAAACGTTATTAAAAATATGATATCTTACTTTATAGATAATTAAGAAGTGTTTGAGTATTGATTTTGTAAACTATGACAACATCTTCCCAAAATGATAAGTCACTTGAAAAAAAAAAGAAAATATTGAACTTAACAATAATGAGTTTTGTAACTATCAGGAACTACTTGTATTCATTATATTATGAATCAATTACTGAACTTAAAATCACTTGTTTTCCTCCTATCAATAAAACGAGAAAAGCTCATTTGTTCCATTGATCCCAAATCGTGATGCCTGGTTGGCTTGAGCGTGATTTTTTCAATGATTTGGGAAAGGTAATTATCTCTTCCGCAGTAAACAGAGGACCTAAAGCATTTTGTCTTCGATAAGCTCTCAGTTTACTGAAAAATTTAGCTTTTCTGATCACGAGTCATGTAGATCTGGTCATTTTTGGTGGTTTTCCTCCTTTCAACATAAAGACAGATCTTACGATGTCAAATAATAATGCTGTTTAAAATCTTTGAGAGAAGTTTAAAAACCTTTGCTGAGAAAGGGTCTTCACCACCCTTTGCCAATCAAATGCAAGGGTTGTTTGCAACAAAGAACCTTCTTTTTTTTTTTTGTTGCTTATTTCTTCCATACAGAACTTGTTGGTGAATTGACATAGTATCGTATGGTGACATAGTGTACATCAAATGATTTCATTTTATAGCTATCTTATTCAGGAAGTGGGAGGTAGTAAGAATGATAACTACTGGTCACCATCACCCTGAGAGTTGAAAGAATGTTTGGTGGTTCCCCTGTCATTCTTCACTGAAGCATTTAGTTGGAAAACTGCAAAATATCTCTCACTTACACTATTTCTTTCATATGCATGCAGCAAGTGAGGGTACTAGAATGCGCCTTATCTTCTGTACAATGATGGATTACTTGGTTCTAGTATGTGCTAGTGGACTTCAGGTGGTCTACATCCGTCGCTTGTTCAACAAATCAGTGGCATATAACACGGTTTAATGCTTGAGTTTTTCTCAGCTCTGCAATCTAATATTTAGTATCCTTCGTAGTTTCTTAAATTAAATAAAACACATTATTTTGGTCATCTTTGTATGATCATTACCTCCTTCCCAGCTATGAGAAGAATTTTGGTTATGCCACTATTTTTGGCTGGTACTAAAGTCCTGCAACCACAGAGGACTATATTTATTATGATGATTTAGTTATATGTTACCTGACAAGAAAGGGGAAGAAAAGAAGCTGACTTCTGTTATTGAGTTGAGTAAATGCAAATTGATTTCAAATATGCTTTCTAAAGCCATAATTAATGTAAGCTTTTGAAGCGTATTTGTAATAGATCTATTGGCATATTACTGATACAGCATCAATATATACATATGTTCTCAAGCGATGAATATTCTTATAGCAGTTGACAACATGGAGACCTTTGTTAATAGGTAAACAAGAATTTGAGCAAGGAATTTATTGGAGTGAGATTTTTTTTTTTTTTTTTGATAGCAGTTGTATCTCCGACATGAAAAGATGTTACCAGCTTTGTTAGATGGGGTTCGAGCTATATCTTTCACAATATAGGATAATTAATCTTTTCTACAACATCAACCATTAGATCATATCTCATATGGATCTCAAAGCACTTCAAATTCTCTCTTTCATCCATCTACATAGGTCTCATATTAGCTATTATGCAATGTAACACTGTATATCACAAGAAAAATGCATCATTCTTTCACGTGAAAGATACAACCTAAATCCTATTAGATGTATGACATTGGCTCATTATTGCATTAGCACCATTGTAGGCTCATGCTGATATGGCGCATACTGTCCAACATCTAGGACAATGCTTAATGCATAACGTAAGGTAATACTTTTTGCTCCGTAATTCTATCCTCACTTGATTAAGAAGTGATCTTGATTAAACTCATTCTCTTGAATTAAAAAGCATATTTGTCATATCTTTCCCCTATATCACTAGGAACATAGTAATTACGAAGTTACACTCTTATAGTAAGGTGCACAAAACTTTGCCACTATAATCATGAACTGATTTTTGGCAGCATAAATTTGAATGCTTTGCAGGAGGAGACCTTGAGTTTCATTAGCCTAAAAAACCACCTAATTTGCAATTTATACAATGTACAAGTAAAAGTGACATGCACAGGTGCTCGGAAAAGGATATAATTTGAGGAACTTATAGTAGGAGACCCCTAGTTTCATGTATAAAAATTTCCATAACGCGTTATGAGTCAGGTGTTATTTTGTGATATACATGTAGATAGATGCCAAGCCACTAATATACGAATTAAGAAAAATTACATTAATGATTGGTCACAAATATAAATTTTTTCCTGCCCTTTTGCTTATAAATAAAGGAATAGTTGTGCATTTGTTTACGCCACCCTCATCTAACCGTCCATTCGTCATGATGTCGAGTAGAAAAAGAAGGAAAGAACGGTCGGAAGTGGGCGGTGCCGGTGGTCGGATGGCAGCGCCTTTCTTTTTTATTCTCGACCCTTCTGGACTTCCGCATCATCTGATCCCCCTATTATTTTATGCAGCACCGCATTAACATACCCGATCAAATCTATCCACCATCTTTCCTCTCTTACCCTTACCAATTTCGATTTATTTCCCTCTAAAACCCCACTCGATCCTGAAACTATGCTCCACAAACAAGGGTATAATTGGAAATTTAACAACCTCCCTTCAAGCCGATCGGCGATTATATCCACCACGTAACATCGGAATTACAGAGAAGGGTAAAGAGCGAGTAGCGTTGGAAGATTTCGGAGTTTTGTGTGCATCGGATCGACGGTCGAGGATGCTGGCGGTATTCGATCGGACGGTGGCGAAGTGCCCGAGGGCTGCGGAACATGGACTCCAGGCCAGGGGAGAAGGGCGTCGGCGGAGTGGCTTCGCTGGTGGACCACTTTTCGGCCACTCGCGAGGGGCGGTGACCATAAGACTCGGCTCTTCTGGCGCCGTGGCATACACCGCTGAGAAGCAGAACCCCCTTCTTCCCAGGTAATTATAAAACAAAGAGAAAAGAAGAAGAAGAAATGTGCATGGTCGTTCTTTAATTTTAATCTTGGAAATGATCAAAAAGCAATTCTTTTCGGATTTTCCATCATGAATAATTATAAGCAAATGTCTTCTGGGCATTTTCTTGACATTTTCTTGATTCTGTTGTCAGTTAAAGTAAAATCTAGAAATTTTCTTTGTTGAAGATTTTTAATATAATTGGTTTTGTTATCTCTTGATCAATGGGTGCCCTTTTTTTCTCTATTTGAACCAAGTTTTGCTTTAAAATTTTGAATTTTATCGATTATTATGTGCTTTGGGAGACTCATATAGTTTTATTCCCTCAAAATTAAGATGAAAGGTTTTCAGATAAACTTAAATATTGCTATATTTATTTGGGTATATGTGAGTAGCTGTAGGTTGAAACATAATCTTAATTAACTCAAAGTTGTCAGAGCAATTAGATTGCAGATTTGCATCAGTTGTAGAAGTTGTTGTATCAAGTCTCCTTTTATATTTTTAATGAGCATATTTACGTATACTAACAGTAGATGGAATCCAATTCAAACATAATAACAAAACAAAGTTAACGAATTTAAGATTGCTAGGTGGAATAGCTGTGGACGGAGTGCCAAATTTTGCACATCGTTTAAAGAAGATCAATTGGCTTAAAGCTTGAAGCATGTTCCACCAAGAACGTTTGGTTTGAAACTCTATTGAATATTGTCCTAAACACCAGTCATGTTTTGTTCATGATGGTATGTAGAAAGGTGTTTAACTTCAGTTGGCCTTCACACTAGTGCTAGCTTGGTAGACCTGTAAATTTAGATTTTACAAATTAAATTTGCAATATTGTCTCCTTTAAAGCTTTCAGCCTTAAAACTGAGAACTTCTCATAATAAATACCATTGTTAATATTATTTATAATCCAGTTTAGGAGTTGTGCTTTGTTAATTAATTATGTGATACAA
Source organism: Elaeis oleifera (assembly GCA_000441515.1). NCBI lineage: Eukaryota > Viridiplantae > Streptophyta > Magnoliopsida > Arecales > Arecaceae > Elaeis > Elaeis oleifera. Next base: position 108,417 of record KE504643.1, read on the forward strand.
ACAAAGCAAGCCATTTTGTTTACTTATTGAGCCATGCTGCCCTGTATCTCTATTGAGTTTCCTGGTTATGATGTTCTGCTTTCTACCAGCTGAGAAATGACAGAGAATATGTTTTAAGTGATGTTCTAATAGATACATTTAGTAGTGGTAGATGTTATTGCAATTGTTGGTTATTGTTTATGAAACCGGTTGCCAGTTGGTCTGTCTTGCTCCATCAAGTGAAGTAGGTAAGATCTCTCTATTTTCTCATTTACAGGTCTCTTAATGATCTGAGTTGTTTGTCGAACCATTTAAATCAAACATCTAATTGATTTTGCAAATTCTCATAGGGTAGTCTTGGAATCTGATATTACTTATACTGGTCTGTGGTAGGAACATTTATCATGAGGTGGTCTAATTCATAACTTTTATGAATATCTAATACCATATGATTGTTATGAATTATATTGATATTGAAAAACTGAGTTTGATCGACTATTGCTCGGTGTGATGACTTGCCTTCTTGTGTCATTTCTGGTGGTTCTGAGAATATAGGAGGCAGTTCTTGTCATGCCAGTAGTGCACCGCATTGGAAGTGCAAAAGCCCTTTTTTCTGTAAAATTCACAGTAGTTTCTTATTTCTTAAGACACATTTACATTATAGAAACAGATATCCAGCAAATGATAGATGCAAAGGACAAATAAGTGGTAGATCTTATGCAAAGTTTTTGGCAAACAGGGATTTTCATGTTCTTTTATTTTATTATGTCTCGATATTATTTGTCTTTCTCTTAATTTAAATCATTAGAACTTGTCCAATGCAATGGTCTAATCTTTATGTTTATCCTCTGTCTTTTTTTTAAAATAAAAAATAAAAAAGGACTCCTTTTTTAATCTCTATTCACTCTTTTTAACTATGTCAAGTATCTTAAGAGGCAGTGTCTGCATCCTTCATTGGTAATTTTCTTGCACCAGTCAGTTCTCACCCACAACATGGTGACATTTTTCTACCTTTTTCATTTGCTTTGTTTTCTCTGCAGATTATTTGCTGCCGTGGATGATATATATTGCTTGTTTCAAGGACATATTGAGAATATTGCTCATTTGAAACAACAGTATGGATTGAACAAGACTGCCAATGAAGTTATTATTGTAATTGAAGCTTACAGATCCTTAAGGGACAGAGGACCTTATCCTGCAGACAAAGTTGTGAGAGATCTTAATGGAAAATTTGCATTCATTCTGTTTGATTGCTCAGCAAAATCCACCTTTATTGCTGCTGTGAGTAAACCCTACAACCAGTGTACTTTTTACAATCCTTTTTTTTAAAAAGTAATGTCTAATTTAGTTATTTATCTAACAAAGAAAGTTTATAATGCAAACCAGTATGGAAGTTGTTAATCAACCAACTGAACCCAAAGTTTAAGGTAATAGAGAAAGGGTTAATAATGTATATCAGGCTTTACACCAACCCTCACATGCAGCCCAGACCATGCATGTGGAGAGGACGCAATCATTGAAATAAGTCAAGATAACATGGTGACCAGAATGAATAAAGAAATAACGAGGATAATTAATAAATAATTAGCATGGAGGGGATTCAAACTACGACCTTCAACAAACCTGCACTCTGATACCATGTTGAGTAATTGATTGACCCTAGATGCTTAAGCTAATAGGGACAGGGTCAGCCACACATATCAGGCTTGATAGAAGCTGAGTAACCTGATACCACATTAGTATGGGAGACACAAGCCATAGTGACTATTGATAGAAGAATTAAAGAGAGAGATGGAAGATAGGTCATGGGTAAACTAATTCAGGAGCTTTTCCAATTCTGGAGACGGACTTCCCTTGGTTTATTTGGTCTGGAGTTTACTAAAATTCTGAATGAAGATTTGAACCTAGAGTACCTAGAGTTTTTATTTTTTTTAAAGAGAGAAATGGAAAATAGGTTATGGACTTATGGTTAAAGTAATTCAGGAGCTTTTCAAATTCCGTATATTGACTTCCCTTGGTTTAGTTGGCAACTGGAATTAGTAAGGTTCTGAATGAATATTTGAACTTTGATTAGTTAGAGTTCTTTTGAAGTTCATCCCTGGTGTTTCAAATCTTTCATTAGAGAGCCATGGGGATCCAATACACACTTTGATTTCTTTTTTCTTCTGATACTCTGTTATTTGCTGTAGTTCACTTTTTTCGTATACCTTGCTGCATTGGGGCCTCTTTCAAGTTCCCCCTGGTCAGTCACTTCTAATTATTTCTGGAAGATACTTATCTTAACAATTACAACAATGTTTGTGCAATTCATAGAGAGAGAGAAAAAAATAGAGACAATAGAAAGAGATGCAGTTACTAGAACGTGGCTTAGGATGTTGGCAATTATAAGAAAGCATCCTCTTTGATAACTTCCTAACTTTCTAGATTTGAATAGAGAATCTTATTTTTGTCTTATCTTGGCTTAAGAGTATAGAAAGGTACGAGTGTATCTATTTCTTGATGGTCTTTGAAGTTCCTAGGCTTTTGCAATAAGTGGTGATATTCCAATAAAAACAGTTATTTTAGAGTTCTCAATAATAAAAATTGTGGAAAATTTAAGTCTAATTATGTAGAAATTTCTAGAAAATTAGGACCAAATTTATGGCAGTGAAATATACATGCGTGGAGGCCTTGTAAATTATGATCATCCTAATATTCGATAAGAGTTGGATTAGAAGAATGAAAAATCAAATATTTACAATCCTTTTGCATTCTTTTATAAGTGGTGCAAGAATAAAGTTGTGTATTCGTGGTTGTTATGTGTAACATTTTTTTTCTGAAAGGTGAATAATAAAACAAATTTGGCTATGAATTATCCATGGAGTATGCTATAGTTCAGTATCGATCATGAATGTATGCTAACCATGTATAAGTTGCTGATACTCTTTGGACGCACATTACAGATTACTGATGATTACAGTAGGTTTCTTTTCCCCTTTCAAGTAATGTTGGACATTACAGAAAGGATCACCAAATGGAAACCTACTTGAGAAAGGGAGAAAAAAGCTTCATAGTTAGAACCGTCATACCATCTGCATGCCACTTGTTTGGTATTATTTTTGTGAGTTGATTCAGTTTATTTGAATGAGGTCTCAACCTCCCAATGGATTTTGTTCTTTTTTATACAGGATGCCGACGGTAGCGTTCCCTTTACTGGGGAACTGATTCAGGAAGCCATCTCGTTCTTTCTGATGATGTGGATGTCATTAAAAAAGGGTGTGGAAAATCATTTGCACCATTCCCAAAAGGTATCATCCATAAACCAACTGGAGATAATAAATCTATCAAGTCCGGTAATGGGCTTCTTTTTCCTGTTCCATATATGGCACTCTCTAATTTTTTTATGTTTCAACCAGGTTGCTTCTTCACGACCTCAGGGGGATTACAGAGTTTTGAACATCCTCTGAATGAGGTGAAGCTCATGCCCAGGGTTGACAGCCAAGGGGAAGTGTGCGGTGCTACATATGAGATTGATGCCCAAACTAAGAAGGAATCAAGCATGCCAAGGGTTGGGAGTGCTGCAAATTGGTCTTCTCACTACTAATCTACCAAGTACCATTTAACTGGGCTTTTTATGCTTTCGCCGTTCGTAATAATAATAATCTATGCTTTGACTTTCTGGATCCTGAATGAAATGTTTAATGCATAAATGAGAACCTGATTGCAATAAATTTTGAGCTTTACGTGAGTTCACTCTATCCTTTGGATCATTTATCATTCTCCCATATTCATGTTGTAAATGAAACTCAATGTTTACTAAAGATTCTTACAACCACGCCTTGCAGTTTGTGGTACTTACTGAATAATGCATATGTTTCCATGTATCTTATTCTTGGAGGTACCTGAGGTGCACCGAATGGGATTACGAAAATATATTATTGGTTGTTGAATATGACCTTCTGAAACTGATTGTCTAGCTTAATTCTAGTTTATAGCTTGTGTCTGGTAAACCTAAATAAAGTCCGAAAGGTGTAAAGAAAGGCTTGGGTGTCAAGCTGATGCTCACATTGATGCTTCCGTGGCTAATGAAGATGCCTGCTGATGGGAATTAAGGAAATGGAGTTATCATTCAACTAATATCTTACTGACCTAAGTGACATTTCACAGTTTGATTGTGTGCTTCTTGTAGTATTTCATGTCCTATGACTGTGTTCTCATTGCTAATTGTTGATGGTGTTTCATAATGCTTGTTGTTGTGAGGGAAGTATCGGCACTATCAGTGGAAATACAGCGACCCCTGCACAAAATATGAACTCATATTTGGAGTCAGTGATATATGCAAGTTTCTGATCGGTGGAAGATGAGACATTTAGGGCAATGAGAGTTATAGTAGAAAATAATCTTCAGTTACTGCAGGATCATTAGATTATTTTGGACAGCTGGTTCTTCCTTATAGTTTGATATGTATTCCAGTTATGGTGATCAATGAAACTAAATATTATTCCTCTGGTTATCTTTTTGCTTTAAAGCGATGACATGCCGCTATCTTAATCATCTCTTAGATGCTGAAATATATCCAATTTGTCCATATGCATGTGCATATATCTGCATTCTTGTATGTGCAGGATGCATGTGTGCGTGCATGCATATTTGCTTCTCTGGTTGTCCAGAGTATCCATATTCTCGGTTGTGGCCTCGGATCTGCTCTTTGCTGATCACCAGCAGCATCAGTGGAGGTGGCTGATAGCAACCGATTTTGTGTAGATTAGTTGCACTGGAAAGACAATTCTATTTAGATTTCAGCAGAAAGAAATAGAAATTTTTCCTTTTCTAATTGAATTTGTTTTGTTGCAATTATACCTCTATGTCTTCCCTGTTTTTTCTCAAATTTTTTATGCTCTTTTCAATAATTTATATTTTTGTCCGCAGAGTTCTTTATAAAGTTTATCCTAATCGTCTCTTGTGTGTGTGCCTTCTTCTTTGTTTGTTGCTTCTTTGTTTGTTGCTGTCCTCTTATGAGATTACTGGCAAGTAACTGTGTTATGCAGCGGGCTCTTCTTTAATGATGAAAAAATAATTAATAAAATATAACAATAATAATTAGTATTTAATTATCTTGGTCATTTAAGGGAGTTCGGAAAGGAAAGGCCGATGTTGATGATAATGGGGAGGAAGACGGCGGTAGAGATCAACAGGAGGTAGCATCGAGAAGAGCAAGATGAGGAGTTTGGAGCCTCTCATCAGATTGAGACTCCTCGATGAGCAAAGTGAGGAATCTGGAGCCTCTCATTTGATTGAGAATCTTGAGAATGAAAAAAATAGAGAAAATTGAGAGAAAAATATAGCAAAAATCAAA
>KE504643.1:128991-141171 GCA_000441515.1 Elaeis oleifera
TTCTCTCTCTCTCTCTCTCTCTCTCTCTCTCTCTCTTTTTGGGTACAAACATTAATATTGTTTATTCGTCCTCTCTTTAATTTGGACTCATCAGCGTTCCCTTTCTTCAAAGCCAGGGCTCTACAAAAAAAAAAAACAAATACGGGTTCACGAGGAGCGCTCCTGCTGAACCCTTGGAAGACAAAAATAATGTAGTGTTGGCATGTAACGTCATGGATCTCCCGCATGCTTCAGCGGTTATATGTGTGTATTAAATTGGGTTGCAAGCCTTTTGCTCCTCCTCGATGTGATAAAACTTTAAGGCCAATAATAGCTATCTGAGCCCGCATGGGGGTACGGCCCCTATGACCTGCTCCGATCCTTTGGTGCTGTACGATGCCGCCCTACGCCCTGCAACCCTAACCCTCCTCCTTCCACTGTACACCTATCTCACCCTATGCTCTGTCAAACTGGAACCCTAGTCTCCCTCTGGATCCTTCTCTTTCTTCCGCTCTCTTTACTCTCTACTTTATGGTTCACCCACCTTCGATTCAAATCCAAACATGGGATCTTTAGCCAACTCCCCACCAGCTCTCCTCTCTATATATATCCAATACTCCCATCAACTTCCTCCACTAAGGTTTCATGGTATAGCTTTGCTTTCCTCTTTAATTATTCCATTCTCATGTCTTTACATGCCCAACTTCTACGTCCTTTTTTTTTTTTTTTTTTGGTGTTTCTTAGTTTCTTGCTTCTCTATCCAGTCTGCTTCTCTTTTGAGCTTTGTAGTTGCACCCACTTAATTCGCTTTCTTCCTATACTTCGTTCTGACATTCTTGAATGGTTTTTATCTAGCACCCTCTTGTCTTTGTTGCCTTCATTTCCTTTCATGGGCTAGACCAACTCACAGTTCGAGTTCATTAAAGAACTGTGATCTTCTCTGTTATTTTTTTTTTTTTTCTTGATTTGTTTTGTGGTCCTCCTACCTCCTTTATATCTAGAAAGTCAAGGTTGAAAGGCATTGTAGTGCTTCTCTTCTGGTTTGTTGAATAGTTTACCTCGGAGAAAGCCCAAGTGGGGGGGACCTAAGTTTGCTTTTCATACTTGCATGTATATATGCGGTTTCCTTTTCATAATAATAAAATGCTTCATCTAGTTTTTTTTTGGGTTTATAATTGACCGAGGTTTTTTGTTCTTTCTCTTTCAACATTAAATACCTAAGGCTATTTGTATGCTACCTTTCATAGATTGTAGTCCCCTAATTGTGGGAGCCTTTTCCTCCTCTAATTTCCCTTTGAGTTGGGCACCCTATGGTCGAATATTTCCCCCTCATCTACTGCTAGCTCTCTCTCATTCTTCCGATGTGATTCTCCAGGCTTTCGAGTATTGCCCAGGGGAATGAGTGAAGCTGCCAGCATGATCTAGCTTTGAATGACTAAACAATATCCATATTATAAGTCATTCATTGCTAGGTCATGCTCTGACAGCCTCACTTCTTCCCATCCTCGGGCATATATGGCAGGCTCTCTAACCAAATGAAAGGAGGGTAAGGGACCAGGTGAGCAGATTCCTCCTACTCATGTTGCTTCATCATGCTTGCATCCTTCTCTTACTTGTTTTTTTTTTATCTTCGAAGCATCAGCAAATAAAAGTCTCTGCAACCTGCTCTAAAGAGTGACTCTCTTTTAATGGTCGCCTCTTCATTTCTGTGGATGTCTTTTTATTTATTTATTTTTTTTCTTGTCCTTGTTAATATTTGGGATCCAATGGTGCGTCTCCTTGTAGGTACAGTTGCCTGGCTGTCTTAGATCAGTTCAGGTGGTCCACATGAACCAAGTTCCTTCTTTTCGGTTGGGTACATCAAACCTCTGAGATCTGTGGATCGATCAAAAGTTGATTTGTACCTATATATTTCAGCGTTGGAAACGTGTCCATCATCCGTAGTTTTGCTGTTTTGTCCTCACCAGAAAAGTAGCTATGCATTAATTGATGTAGCCTTAACGATCTGCAGGATTCATATGAAGGGGGAATAAAAAGTTTCCACGCACATGCATGCTACCTGTTGTGGAGCCTTAAAAATTATGTCAACTGCAGGAGATAACATGGCGATCTCGGTGCCACTGAGTTGCAGGGGGAGCAAACAATCATAATCTCAATTTGAGACTGGAGGGTCTAAATTTTAAATTTATTAAATAATTAAATAAGTACTATTGATTCAGAATGACTAAATCAAAATTTAAACATAGAGATTCAGAACATCAAAATTCAAAGTGATCAATTATAAAATTTATAATCAATTAAAAATCTAAAATTGTGCTATAAAATCATCAAACTTGCTGGTATGAATTCAAACTGAGTGTGGATTATCTTTTATTTCAGTGACCCAATTCGTCGAGTAAATTTGATATAATCTTATCAGATTAAGTATAAATTTTCACACGAATTTATTTAGAAAAAATAATTATTTTAAGATTAAAATATTTTATGATATTATATAATAAAATAAGTCATAAAGTTAGTAATGCATACATAAATTAATATTTATACACACGATTTCATATATATAATATAAGCAAAGTCATAAAGCATGAGACATTTAATCATGTTATAATTTAATTATTTTATAGATTAAATGCTAAGAATATTATTATACTTGTGATAGGATTATAATCGGCAAAATATAAATTACTATTATCCATTAATAGTAATGTATGCCAACTACTACTATCACTAGTAAGATTGTAAGTCAATTATTATTATCTATCGGTAGGGTCATATGGCACTAATTCTGAATGTTGATTTATCTCAATTTTAAGGGTCATATATAGCTATTGAGAGTCTTTAGCTATATTTTTTAAATTATATTTTCTAAGGTCATGTTTTCTCAAAATATATTTTTTTAAAATCATATATGAAAAAAAAATACTAAATAGCTTCATGGAGTATGTAGTTGATAAGTAAGGAGCAAACCAATCATGAATCATTCTTTAATTGATAACAAAAATATTGATTTATAATATGAAGTTCATATTTCTTAAACTAGCTATTAATAATTAAACTATTTATAGAATTATTATTTATGATAAATCATAAGTCTTATAATATTATATACTCGATCTTTAGTTTAAAAAAATATAGAATCATTCTTTTACAATAAATTTCAATAGTTTAAAAAGTAATAAGGAGTGTATCTCATTTTACTTAAACCTTCAAAATTCAACAATGGGAATCACTTGAATCTATTAAAGCCATTAAAATCAATAATCAAAAGCTTCAAAATGCAAGAGAATCGAAAATAGTTAAAATTAAACAAAACAATTCAATTTGGATATAGCAAGGTGTGTGGCTTCATACTCGAACCATAGTTGTGGAAGGATAAGCAGCAGTTCCCAACTGCCTAGGTTAGTCCAAACATGATAAACTCAACTAACCAAGATTGGCTATAGTTTGGATCACTAAATAGTGGTCAATGGTAATCAGATTCCAAATATACCTAGCAAATGCTAAGATATAGAGAGAGAATGTCATTCTCCAAATCTAGCATCTGGATCAACCACATGGCATGACTACATAAATCTTAAAGCAAATATTAGAAATCATACAATGCCTATAAGATGACTCCATCATTCGAATTTCAACTCAAATCCATCCAAAAGATATCCTATAACTCTGGAAAAAGAAAGAGGGTTGTCCTACACTCATACCGGCATGAGGCATAATACCGGCATGAGGCATGAACATAAGATATCTTTTAGTAAATATATATAATTGATAGAAATAATAAGATTAATATATCATCAATTTAATATATAATTAAATAATATCATCATAGTTCTGTTCAATACATCATATGTCATCAATTAGCAATTCTATTTAGCAATCATTCAAAGAGATTACTTATCATGCATTAATTGATAATAAATTTTGATTTTGATAATTTTATCATTCCAGTATTAGACTAGATTTGTTCACACTTCAGTCCATGACCAACCAAATATACATCATATTTTCATCCATGGTCGGCAACCATGCACATCTCAATCATATTTTCATCCATGGTCGGCAACCATGCACATCTCAACCTATGAATGACATCACAAATACTATGTTTCATTTGACTAGTCCAGAAACTATTTAATTAGACATAGTTCATTATCTCATGCATGGCTAATTAGTCCACATGCTTTCTTTTTTCTCACTCTTATAGTTATATAAATATATATATCTTTTTGGTATTGAACTAATTAAAATTATATCCCAGTCCATGGTATACCAAATACAATATTGCACCTCAATGCAAGACTGATCCAGTATACATATCATATTTTTTACATAGCCAATCAGTCCAAATACTAATGCATCCATATTATTAAAATCATAAACTGATTTTTAGTATTAGATTATTCACAGTCATGCTCTAGCTCATGACAGATTAAAACAATGTCGCATCCCAACTCAAGACTGACCCAGTATATATACCACATTTCTTGCATGACTATCTAGCCTAGATATTGCCCACATCCCATCAATTATGTTAAAATTATGATTTTTCTTATTCAACATGATATCTATAATTAAATACCAATTAATCATGAATCATGCAACATCAATTCATCAACACATGATACAAGAACCAGTATATAAATAAAATACAACTGTGTAGGTATAGTTATAAATAAATTTATCATAATGATATAGATGATCGGACCAAAAGTTTTTATCTTTACTGATGACAGACCCAAGTACGGCGAACATTGATTGATCTGCTCTTCAATTTATAAATCTAGGAGTAAAATGTTCGACTCGACTCCTTCTTTTCTAAACAATTATTCACCTATAGAACCAGTCCAGCCATCAAATCAATTATAAATATTCAGGATCCTTATAAAAATTATAGAAACTTACGTAGGTGGTTGCATGATATTAGGCCAAGATCCTGATTATATAATAAAGTCTGGGATCCCTCCTAGGGCCAACCAATCTATCTAGATTGCCTAAGTATTCAGACCATCCACTAGTCCAAAAGACATCTAGAGAGAGAACCTATGGGAGAGAAAGTACAGAAATTAAAGAGAGAAAGAGAAGAAAATTTTTTTTCTTCTCCTTTTTCTTTTTCTCCTTTCTCTCTCTTTCTCCTTTTCTTCACCTCCCATGGAAATGACCCCCATCGGCAGTAGACCTTGGCGACTCCAACCCTCGATAGCCCCAGCACGGCTAGCAACGATGGCCGGCATTACAAAAGAAGGGAAGAAGATGAGAGCAAGGGAACAAATGTTCACCATGAAATCCGATGATCTCCGATAGCAATTAGGTGATTCAATCTATTAACAATGGTTGAGGACCCTTGAGACAAGCATGGAAGAGAGGTTGGGGTGGGTTACCTCATTCTAGCAATTAATCGGCAACAAATCACCAAGTACAATCAAAAAAAAAGATGGATCCAAGGGGTTTCGTCAATGGTGGATTGGGAAGGAAAGATGAGATATCTAGAGGAAGTGGAGAGGGCAAGGGGTTTCGTCAATGGTGGATTGGAAGGAAGATGAGATATCTAGAGGAAGTGGAGAGGGCTTTTTATAGTTGGAGGCTAGAGCTCTAGTGAGCTCTAGACTCCCAAACCCTATCAAGCTCGAGGAGAGGAAGGGGACTCCATCGGAAGTCGTCTCCACCTCTTTCGCCTCATGTGCCAAGCACATAAGGTTTAGAATTTTTTTTATTTTTCTGCTTTAAAATCATATAGAAGAAAATTTGTTTAGATGATGAAACATTGTATCCTTACATTCTCCTTCTCAAAATAATTTCATCCTTGAAGTTATCATACCATAATATCCAAATCTTAAGAGTACAAAATTCTTATCTTATCTTGGAGCATCGAAATAACTTTCTTTATTGAGAAAAAAAATTTAAATCTTTTATCATAACACCTTCACTTAAACCACCATGCTTTCGCTGCATATTCTAATTTAACTATCAAATTTTTTAGATTTGCTAAATAATTTTTGAACCAATAAAATCATAGATTGTCAACTCCTCGAATTATAACTCAAAAAATAATTATCTATCGAAAGCCAAATTCTATGAATCGCCTCTACCACAATCTATAGTGATCGTAATTCTAAATTTTAATATCACTTATATCATGCCCTAATCACTTATACTATAATCTCAAGTGATCGTAATATAAGCTCTGATATCCACTCTATTATACCTCGAACCCAATATCTGGATCGACCACGTGACACGGCCATATAAATCTTAAACAAAATCCTAGAGATTATACAAGGCTTATAAGATGACTTCGTCGCTCGAACTTCAAATCAAACCCATCCAAAATTGGTCCTACAATTTTAGAAAAAATAAAGAGGATTGTCAGTTTTACAGCCCAATAAGAATCTTTCACACTCACACCAGTATAAACATAGACATCCTTTAACAAATATATATAATTGATATAAAAATAATAAGATTCATATATTATCAATTTGATAATTAAATATATCATCACAAGTATGTTCAATATGTGACATGTCACCAATCAGTAATTTTATTCAACGATCATTCAAAGAGGTTATTTATCATTAACTGGTTAATGCAGTTTTGATTTTGACAATTTTATCATTTTGATACTGGACTATATTCGCCCATGCTTCAGTTAATGGTAGGCCAAATACACACTATATTTTCATCCATGACTGACAACCACATCTTAGTCCGTGACCAACATCACAAATACTATATTTTATACATATCAGCTAGTCTAAATATTATTTAATTAGACATGATTTATCATCTTGATTTGATTTTGACACTGGACTAGTCACAATCATTTTTCAGTCCATGGCAAGTCCAAATATCTTAACCCGTAGCTGGTAAGTCATGTTTCACATATGGCCAACTAGTCTATATGTTTTTTTTTCTATTCTTATAGTTATATAAATTTATGTATCTTTTCGATATTGAACTAATTACAATCATACTCCAATCCATGATAGGCCAAACACAATACTGCACCATAGTCCAAGATGGATCTACCATACATACAATATGTTTTGCATGACCAATCAGTCAAAATACCATCCATGCTCCATTCATAGTATTAAAGTCATATCTAATTTTTGATATTAGATTGTCATAGTCATGCTCCAGCTTGTGGTAGGTCAAAGTAATACTGTACTCTAGTCCGAGGCTGATACCGTATATACACCATGTTTCTTATATGATCGTTCTAATCTAGATATCATCCACACCCCATCAATTATGTTAAATCATGATTTTTTTTATTCAATATGATATTTATAATTAAATATTAATTAATCATGAATCATGCAACATTAATTTATCGACACATAATACATGAGTTGGTATATAAATAAATATATAATCATGCAGGTATAGTTACAAATAAATTTTTTCATAATCTTGTGGATGATTATATCAAAGAACTCTTTTCTCTACTGATGACACATCCAAGTATAACAAATATTGAACTTCTCCTCGGTTTATAAATTGAAGATCAAAATGTTCGAATCAATAGCATCTTACCCAGTTAGTTGCTTATCTATAGAACTAATCAGAGCATCAAATCAATTATAAACTTTCAGGATCCCTAATAAAAAATTATAGAACTTAGATAGGTGGTTGCACGATATTAGCCCTAGATCCTAATCGCACAATGCAGTCTAGGCCCCCTCCTAAGGTCAATTAATCAATCTAGATTTGTCTAGGTATCTGGACTATTAGTCTAAAAGACATCTACAGAGAGAACCTATGGATAGAAAAAGTACAGAAGAGAGAAAGTGCAAAGGAGAAAGAAAAGAGAAGAAAAATTTTTTTTCCTTTCTCCTTTTCTCCTCTCTTTTTTTCTTGTTTTCTTCTTTTCCTCTTCATGAAATAGGGGAAGTAAAAGATGGTAGGCCGACCACCTTCCATGGTAGTGACCCTCATCAATAGCAGGCCTTGATGGCTTTGATCCTCGACAGCCCTAGCATGACCAGCAATAGTAGTCGGTGCAGCAAAAGAAGGGAAAAATTGAGAATAGGGGAATGGGCAGTTACCATAAAATCTGACGATCTCTGCCAGCAATTAAGCGATTGAATCCATGAACGATGGTTGAGGGACCTTGAGACAAGCATGGAAGAGAGGTTAGGGGTGGGTTACATTATTTCAATGGTTAATTGGTAATGAATTATCAAGCACAATCAATGGAAAAACAAGATGGGTCCAAGGGGTTTCATCGGTGGTGGATTGGGAAGGAGGGAAGAGATATCGAGAGAAAGTGGGAGGGCTTTTTGTAGCTAGAGGCTAGAGTTTCAATGAGCTCTAGATTCCCAATCCCTATCATACTCGGAGAGATGAGGCAAACTTTATCGGAAGTCCTCTCCACCTCTTCCGTCTCATGTGCCCAACACATGAGGCATAGATTTTTTTATTTTTCTACTTTAAAATCTTGTATGAAAAAATTTGTTCCAGATGGTCAAAAGATTGGATCTTTATAGAGAGAAAAAGGATGGATTTTTTTTCTTTTTTTGGGGCAAAATAAAGGAGGAAGGGCTCCTCATGCCATCTCCATAGGAAGAAAAATAGGAAGAGGAGAAATGAAATACTGGTGGTCCGACGAGGTGTGATAGTGCAGCTAATAGCCTGATAGCATTCATGGCCGGCAAAGATGATCAAGACCAAAGTAGAAAGGAAATAGTGGATCTTGGCTTTTGATGGATTTAGACATCATTTTGCTTATCCATGGCCATGTTCTTATTATCAAGGATCATGGAGAGGCAAAGGAGCTTGGGTAGGTGTTTTATGTCAAGGAGAGGTGGGCCAATAGATGAGAAAGAGAGAAAACAAGAAATAGAGGATGGAATAGGATAGCAGTTTCCAGCAAATTTTGGTGCTTACGATAGCGGTTTGAGGCCTTAAAAAGAAGAGGAAACATAGAAAAAGAGATCGAGACTTTACCATGGCTTCAGCAAGCTGCAGGCATAATGCTAAGAATCAGTGAGCTTAAGAGTGAAAGAGGGAAAGGAGAAGAGGAATGGTTTGATAATGGAGGGTCCTAGAGGAATGGGAAGATGTTCTTACAGAGAAGCCCTAGGGCTCCGTCCGAATCTGGAGGCCTTAAGATCGTGGTTTCTGTTTAGAATTTTTGGAGAAAAGAAAGCTCTCGATAAAAATCTACCACTGCTCTAGTGTGGGAGCTAAGCCACAGCCTGTTCTGGTCGGCTGAGTGGACTAGGGCAAATCGGGTCATTTCATCTTTGTGGGGACAAGAAGAAGACTTGGAAGAGAAGTAACTATCTTTTAAAAAAATTTAAAAAAAAGAAAAAAAAAGAGGAAGTAGCTAGGGAATACTCCAGAGATGGGGCATCATAGAGAAAGGAACAAATTGGTACCTTCAAAGAAGGCGTGCAACGACTACCGGGGCAGTAACATGTGCTAAGGGATGTATGCGTGCACAACTTGTATCCCAAACTTGAATTGGCATCCAAATGCGCTCTTCTCATTCTCAATGAGCAATAGACATGTCATCCAACGAGTGCAGGTGTCGTATCTACAGGTGGTGGTAGCAGTACGACTTGCTTCACTTGTCACACTTCATCCTTGGGCCTCCGTATTGCATGCACCAGGTGCAATTGGACCGCGTCAAATCCCACGGTGGATAAGACGCCACGCTACCCTTGTCTTCCACCAATTTCCGATTGCGCGCTATCCACCGTGCGTATGCTCCGGGATGTGCCCTGGTTCACTTGCACCTGGTGCTTGCAATAATTTCTCCATCCTTTGGCCATGGCTTCAGTCAAAAGAAGATCTCCTTCGAGCACTGCGGTAAAAGTTCTTGGACATTGATGGATTCTCGTGAGCTCTCAAAAGAAGAAAAATGACTAGAATAGGAATGATACATCACCACGCCCGAGTAGATGGAAACAAACTTTATATTTCATGGACCACTAGAATTTCTATTGTAGGTTGGAACCTTGGAATCAAGTGCCAGTGGGGGTCCCACCCAACAAAATGGGCTATATTTTTCATGCAAGTATGTAAATGCCTTCAGTCCATGGATGTATGTTGATTTTAATACTGGTGATGGAAAACTTTTTGCACCTCAGCAATAAAATTATGCTATGGTCATGCATTTGTTGGGATGAAATTTAATTTCACCTTTTCTGGGGTAAAACTCCATGTTAACAACAAACAATGTAAACAAAAGCCTCTATACGATGTATTCAGTAAAATATGAGCAGTAAAAATCTTAAATAGGTTTCTGATCTATTAAATTTATTGGTAAAAAGGCCAGCCAGATACAACCATTTCCAAAAGTTGGGTTAAGAACTGAATGTCTTTGCTTTTGTAAAATACATTTACGAAGTAGGATTATTTGAATAATTATGTGCTTGTTCTTGTAATTGCATTGTTTGAACACACATGCAAGGGATGCAGAATGTGACCCATGCATGACCACCACCAATTTCTAGATCCCTGCTTAGTTGTTAATCATGATATATTACTTTACTAATTATTAAGAAAAGAATGTGTTAGGTCAACAAATTATCCAGCATTTTAGTTGTTTTCTTATCTCACCTCAATAGAAAAGAGATATTTTTCCTTGAAATTCTCTATAAGACTTGTGCCCATGAGGCTTGAGCCAATTTGATATATATTATAGTTTGATCAATGAAATCTAGATGCCATTCTATTCTCCTATTCTCAACTATTACAATGTAAATCCTCCAAGTAAGGTCATCTGTGGCCCCTTGCCTTGCATCAGTGTTGAAATGCATAAGATTAGAGCCATGAAAAGGTAGATGCTAACGCTACCCCTGGTGTCTAATATAGATAGGAATTAATGTGAAAGGTTCTTGTTTTGTTTTGACTGAAAATGTGAAAGGTTCTTGTTCCATTTATTTTACCACTTAATTGGCATCCTGCACTGTTCGGTGTTAATGAGAATGCCTGCTCTATTCTTCCAATCCAAGTCAAAAGAAGCTTTCATTTCGTGTTTTTTCTATTCTATAATACGTGTGACAAAGCCAAGCTGCAGATTTGTGAATCCTTGAAAAGATGTTTGATGTGTTTTTAGTCCGCATGATTAGAGGTTGACGGAAACATTCCAATTATTTAATGTCATATCAATCAGCTACACAGCCTAGACTCCACGAAATGATGAAGAAACTAAGGATCACCAATATCCTGAAAAAAATAGAAAATTAGAAGATGAAGATTTGCCACCTAGAATTCAATCAACTTTTCGTCCTAATCAAAACCAAGGGACATCCTGGTCTCATAAGTCTACAAACGCAAAATATTTTCCCAAAACAATTAAGTCACGTAACAGATCACTAATTTATTCAGCAATATTACATACATAAGACTAGATTTGTTTTCCAAAAGAATGTCAATCTTGAAAATGCAAAGAAAGGTCACAAGATGGAATCCCCTTTGGCTTTTTTCACGGAAAAAAAACAGATAGAAAGTGAAATTTTGTATACTCAAACATTTACTGGTCAAATGATTCCATTTAATGAAAGCACCAAGCACCATCTGTGTCTTCTCTGATGGAAGCCTCTCCTTGTTGTTGGGCGGTAAATCAGTATGACCAAGAATATCGGGAAATGCATCCAAAGATCAATGGCCAGAGTAGAAGCTGAAATGTCTAGCTATCATCACATTGGGCGTGTCTGCATAAGACTACTATCTCATCAATTCTTTGTTGCAAACCAGAAATCAATCTTTTGGTGGTTGTACAATTAAAGGTAAATGTTTCATGATAGAATTCAAGTAGAACAACAAAGACAATGTAACTGAAAAGAAGAAGGCAATCTCAATCGATAGTGTGTAGCTTTATACGAAAGCATGTTGTGATCACACATATCATTTTCTTTGCTCTTTGAATTAGGCTGTTGCTGATGTAGACTGGACTTACAGTGCTTGCTATATAGAAGCTGTTGTCTTAAGCATCTACTTATGATCATCTGACACCACCACCCACCGAGTTCAGCTGCATGCTCCCAAGGGATACTGGACAAAGGCTAAAGAAAGCACTCATCTCTTGTCAAAGGAAGATGCTCATGCGTCATGAACTGAATGCCAATGCCACCAGACACACACACACACACACACACACACACATATACATATATATAGAGAGAGAGAAGAGGGAGGGGGAAGGGGGGGGGGGGAGGGAGGAGGAGAGGAGGAGGAGGAGGAGAG
>KE504643.1:162408-172891 GCA_000441515.1 Elaeis oleifera
GAGAGAGAGAGAGAGAGAGGAGGAACATGGGGGGAGGAGAGAGAGAGAGAAAGAGAGATCCCCCGTTTTTCTTTCTTTCCTACTTTCTTCTCTCTTTTTTTCTTCTTCTTCTTTTCTTCTTCTGTTTTCCTCTCTATTTCCCACTCACATAACACATGCATGCACATAGTGGGGAGGGAAACCTGGGATATAGAGAGAGAGCATAGGAGAGGGAGAGAGGGTGCGGAAGAGGGAGAGAAGAGAGAGAAAAGCACGAGAGAGGGAGAGAAAACACAGGAGAGGAAGAGAGAGTGCGGGAGCTTCTTCTTCTCCTATGTTCTTCTTCTTCTTCTACTTCCTACCCACTTGCACACCCACACACATCCATAACTAGAAGGGGAGGGCACAGAAGATTGAGAGAGAGAGAGAGGAAGAGGGGAGAGAGAGAGAGCACGGAGGAGAGAGGACGGATGGGAGGGAGAGGTGCGAAGGAGAGAATCAAGGAAGGTTCATGAGGACAGAAGAAATCCCTCCCCTATTCTCGATCTTTCTTCTCTTTTTTTTGGTGGGATGAACACGGTCGCCTTAACAAGAAGCCACAGATCCGCGACTCCTCGCATCTCATGTGGCACAGAAAAGATGGCCCCCTAGGTCGGGCCTTCACAGGATGGATTGATAAAACTACAGAGGCTGGCTACTGTCTTGAAAAATCAATTGTAGAAAGTGCAATTTCAGCACTACAACCACAGAAACGAGCAAGCAAAGAAATCCTCCCTACTTCCCCCAGCAGAAAGCATAAAGTGTCCAATTGATGCATCTCAAAGTTTTGAATCTGAAGCCCAGGGGACTGTAAATCACACCAATGCACTGGAAGATAGGACAGAAGTTTCTAAACAAAATTCTTCTATATATCCTGATAAGATTAATACAGGTGATGTTTTGGGGCTTGAAAGAAGTGTCACTGAAACTGATGAGAATGTTAGAAGATAGCAGAG
The DNA here is from genome assembly GCA_000441515.1 of Elaeis oleifera. NCBI lineage: Eukaryota > Viridiplantae > Streptophyta > Magnoliopsida > Arecales > Arecaceae > Elaeis > Elaeis oleifera. The sequence goes on from KE504643.1 coordinate 163,383, forward strand.
CACTATTAGTGTGGGATAGCGAAAAGACATGCCTAATCTTACCTGGTGAAGATACGTCATGATTCTATACAATCAGTTTCAGCTCAAAATTGATTAATCATGTGCCCTCTCCTTCTTGGTAATGGTCCTAGGTCTCCATACTCATGGTAGATAGGGTTACAAACGAACCAAACCAATAATCCACGACACAAGAGCCTCTAGATCTTAATGATAGTAATAAAGGTGTGAGAATTAATCTCTCTATTACTCTATATGGGGTACATAAACTTTTATTTTTCTAATGATTCTCAACCCTAAAGATCAATCCCTTCATATAGAGTAAATTCCACCATTAAGAGATAAGAAAAAAGACTCTTATTTATTGGTTGGTTACTAGCTAATCTCTAAGTTATTAGTGAGATTATTTCAAATTTAAATTCATCAAATCGGGCCTGCAAATGGGTGCAACCGATTTGATTCCAACCGAATGCCCAACATTGACATAGTCTAAAGTCACAAAGGGCATCAACGAGGATAATATTTTATATGTCCTAAGGACTCACACAGTGATGAAATGGGAATCCATTCATTCACTTTTTTGATAGTCGAGAAAGTACATGAAGTATGAAATACATATTATGACAAAAAATCTCAATCAATTGAGCGCATGTCATTCTCTCACATATGCCATAAGGATCTTGGTTCAGTCACTCCCCGAATGCCTAATTTGAGCTCACTATTTGCTTGCTATTCTAAAAGCCTGACAGTGATCTCACATCCGGCTTTAAAATCAAGCTTATATGGATTGTGGAACTATCCATATACGATCTTTCTAAAAAAAAGAATCTCACTAGCATCTATTAAGGTGAAGGACCTTATCTTAGCATGTACTAAGGTGGCTTACTTAATGCCTCAACTTTTGCTCGCTTACACAAGCGCCAAGAAGAATGATGGCCCATGTGAGTGGGCCAATCAATCTATGACATACTAATCATAATCAAAGAATAAAAGTGCATATATATGTATATATGCTAATTTTGGTTCATGCCAATAAAAGAAATAGATAAATAATAAAATTTTATTATTGCATGAACAACCAAAAATATCCTATGTACCAATAATATAGAAATGATCAACCATCTACATAAATCAAACTCTATGGAGTCCAAGCGACCTAACATTAGCCAAAAATATATTTTTATGAATAGACTTAGTTAGAGGGTCAGCAACCATGTGACTTGTAGAAATATGCATGTTCTAAGATCACTTCCTTCTACTTTGCTACCTCATAAATATAGTGATACTTCACATTTATATATTTGATCTTATCATGATACTTGGGGTCCTTCATGTAGGCAAGAGCTACTATACTGTCACAATAGATTATCATAGGATTGAAAGCACAAGCGACAACTCCAAGATCTTGAAAGAATCTCCTCAACTAAGCAACCTCTTGAGCTACAGCTAAGCAAGCCACGAACTCCACCTCCATAGCGGATAAAGCCACACAAGCTGCTTCTTGCTGCTTCATAAGATAGCACTATGATTCAACAAGAAACATATCTAAGGTGATTACTAGCCCAATCAGCATCACTATAACCCCCGAGCCATAAATCCTATCTCTGATAGCACATCATGTAGTCCGTAGCCCTTTAAGGTAGTGGAGTATCCTTTTGACCGCTTTTCAATGCTCAACTCCAGAATTCGATTGATAATGGCTGATCAGACCTATGGCATAGCAAATATTAGGCCAAGTACACAACATAGCATACATCAAACTCCCAACTGCACTAGCATATGGGGTGCGATTCATCTTCTTCTTTTCTTGAGGAGTCTTTGGATATTTTTTAGGCTCAAACTCTCACCTTTAGTAATAGGAGTGTTAATGGGCTTGCAATTGTGTATCTAGAATCACTCAGAAATCCTCTTTAGGTAAGATCCCTAAAGTTTGCAACTACGAGATTATAATTGGCCTCATCTATATCCTTCATCTAAAAGTTTGAGGACAACCACTCTTTTGTGGTGACAATCAACTCCTTATCATTTCTAGCCAATAAGATATTGTCAACATATAGAGAAAGAATAACAAACTTTTTTAGACCGTTTAGTATAGATATAATGATTTCTTCGATCATTAAGAACTCATCATCAATAATGGCTCTATGAAATTTTAGATGCCATTGCCTAGATGACTGCTTCAAGCCATAGATAGATTATCGAAGCTTACAAACTTTGTGCTCCTCACCCTCTACAATGAAGCTAGTAGGTTAATCTATATAGATCTCTTCATCTAGCTCTCTATTGAGAAATATTATTTTGACATCTATTTGGTAAAATTTCAAATCCAAATATATGATAACAACTAGAATCAGGTGAATTGAGGCAAGCCTAACAACTGGAGAGAACATTTCTTTGTAACCAATGCCTTCCTTTTAAGTGTATCCCTTTGCTACTAAGCAAACTTTGTATCTTTAATTGAACCATCTACCTAGCATTTGACATTCAGAACCCATTTATTTCGATGATTTTCTGTCCTAGAGATAAGTCAACCAAGTCTCAGATATGGTTAGACTTCATGGATTCCATCTCCTCTAACATTGCATCCATCCACTCCTTACAAGCAGGTGTTGAGATAGCCTCTTGATATGTGCTTGGCTCATCATCATCATGCATGGCAATCATAAAAGCTTCCCTTTAACCTCAAAGCGATGATGGAGAACGCTTACACATGCACTTTTATATGGTTGAGATTTTTGAGAGCCTTGAGTTGGTGGAATCAATTTACTAAATGGTGAGTCGCTCCCACTATCCCCTAGAGGTCTCAGAGTTACTTCCTCAACCTCAACCAGTCTTATAGTAGCTTTATGCCATGAATCTTCCTCAAAAAATTCAACCTCTCTTCAAACCTTGCTCCTATAAGAGAAATCCTCCTCAAGGAATTTAATATCTCATGACTCGATTTCAATCACACTTCCATCTGATTGCTCTCCGATAAACGCATAATCCTTTGAGTGCTCAAAATATCTTATAAAGATATACATTTTTTTCTAGGGTCTAACTCTCCATACTTGTGAGAAGTATTGTGTATATAAGCTGTTGAACCCCAGTACTGTAGATTATCCAAATCTGATTTTCTATCAGTCCAAAGCTCATATAGAATAGAAGGTACCAATTTAGAGGACATATGGTTTAAAATGTAGGCTGCAGTCAATAATGCATCTTCCTAATAAGAAATGGGTAACTTAGCTTGCGCCATCACTGATCTCACCATGTCAAGCAAGGTATGATTCCTCCTCTCAACAACACCATTTTGCTGTGGAGTCCCTAGGATCATCAACTATCTAATTATTCTCTTGTCTTCACGTAATTCCTTGAATTGTTCTGATGGATACTCATGGCCTTTGTTGGTTATTAAACTTTATTTTCTATCTAACTAATTCTCAATCTCATTGATATATCATCTAAAGCAATCTGATGCTTCAAATTTGTGAGAGATCATATAGCATAATAGAAATATGTATGGTCCTCTATGAAAATGATGAAATAAGAACTATCATGCCTTATCCTCACATTCATTGGGCTGCAAATATTTGAATGGATCAATTGCAGTGGATATTCTATCCAAGTGGCTTTACTAAAAGATTTTTGAATTATTTTCTTGGTGGACAATGCTCATAAGTAGGCAAATTGATTTTAGCGAGTGGGTCCAATAAGCCTTCTCTAGCTAATATAATCATTCTATCTTGATCAATATGACCTAGTATATCATGCCATTTAACAGAATCATCACGATCATTATCCATAGAAGATAGCAAGAACTATCAAAACTATTATTTGAATAATCAATATCAAGAGCCATAAAACCACTCATAATAATGCTACAATATAATAAACTATTTCAGGATAAATTTCAATAGAATTATTCTCAAAATTATAGCAAAAGTCTAACTTAAGCATAGCAAGAATTGAAAAAAATTTATTGGATCTCTGGAGCATAAAGAGCATCATGGAGGTAAAGAGTGCAACCTTCTCACATCACCAACTCATACATATCAATATATATCCAGCACATCAATACCGAATCGATTCTTCATGAACATCATCTTGCTTCCAGCAGATAGTTGATGGTACTCCACAAACTCTACTCGATCCTTCGCTACATGATCAGTTGCTCCAGAGTCTGCAATCCATATAGGGAGAGATTCTACAACAAGCACAGTAGATACAACAAAATAGTTAGTGTGAGAATTGTGACTATTAAGGCTAGGATATACCTTCTTCAGGTCATTGCACTCACGAGCGAAGTATCCCAGTTGTCCATAATTGTAGCAAGACATCTTGATCTTATCTTTCTTGCCAACATGCTTTCCTCTCTTCCTTTTAGTGTTATTCTCCTTTTTAAGTGCAGGTCTGCATTCTCTTGTGTTTTATTAACTTTCATTCACTTGGGCCTAAATGCCCTGTATGGATTAGTCTCAGCGATAAAAGTATTGGAGGTTTTAGTAGCCTCAAGGCACTCTTCCTTGAGTTCCAAATGGCTGCAATGTCCTTAAATATTTTCACATTCTCGTTGTGCATCAAATTAATTCACATCTATTTTCATGAGTTGGAAAGGAAGCGAATTACAACCTGGATCTGTGGTCATCAGTCAAATTTTTGCTAGCAAATTGCTAGTAGATTTTAACTCACATATCATATTTGACTTTACCCTCAAGTATTGTTTCACAGTCTACTTAGCATGCTTTTGGTAACTATCAAAATACAAGGTCAAACTATGCAACCTAGTGCCGGAAGTAGCACCAAACTTAATTTTGAGAGCTTCCCACATATCATGTGCTATTGCATATTGCTTAAATTCGTACAAGAGATCATTTTACGTGATGCGAGCAATGTGATCTTTCTTAAGCTAACTCTAGTAGGCTTCCATCTCTCCATGGCCTTGAGTGCCATTAGCCTCTCTAGGCTTTTATATGATTTGGATCAAGATCTCAATAACCTCCTACTCATAAAGTATATATTGAATCTTATGGTGTCAGATATTATAATTGTCACTATCAACTTTCTCTCCATTATTAAAATCAACAACTATTTATTTTGAGGTCATTTCAAACTGAAATATTGTAGCATGCAGAGGAAAGATATTTTTTAAATTAGCATCACATACATACATACATACATACATATATATGTGTGTGTGTGTGTGTATGTTAAGCCTTTTGCAGCAAAAACTCTAATGAAATAAAATTAAATCACAAGCATATAAAAGAAATTTGTTGTACTCATAATCACATTATATAACTTATATCTAATTATTTATATTTAATTAAGTTATACAAAAAAACATAATAATCAATAATTTATTTAAAAGAAAGACTCCCACTAGATTCAGCATGTCAATAAGAATTTTACATAGAACATATATTTTCAAATAAATATATCATGAATCAATTTATCGAAAAGAAATTGACTAAAAGACACAACAGATTAGTTAATATGCTTTTTACATAGATGTGCTAAAAATCAGTAAAAATATTTTCTAACAATAGCTGAAAGAATAATATAAATAAGCTTTCATTGGGCTTAATCTAATTTTCAGTCTATTGAAATAATACCAAATAATTATCTCATATATAAATAATTTAAAAATTATCATAGTCCAAAAATGTCCTAGTGCATGTGCATCATGAAAAGATACAATGTTCAGATACAAATGAGCATACCATCATGCATGAGTGCGTACCGTTACATGCAGATGAACGCGGTCATAGCATACAGTGTAGGTGCATACAATCCAGCAAGCATTCAGTTCAAAAGTAAATTTCGCAGGTGCGCTGGGCCATTCATGCATAATGTTGGATGTTGGACTTGAAAAAGGTGGTCAATATCTCAGCCAACCATCACAAACCAAAGCCACTGTCAAAATAAAAGAAGACGTAAAGCTGAGCACCCGCGATGCGATCATATGTCTGTACATAATCATCTTCTTCCTCGGATGGATTTTTAAAATAGAATTTTCAAAGAACAAAACTTTCATTGCATAAATCCAACATAGAATATACCGTTGAAAGTTTATCTTGAGAGCTTTCCAATGGTACCAATATTCAAATAAAGCAATGACCGTACGAGAAGATTTATCTAATAAAAAAAATCTATATTTTAATCTATAAAACATTATTTCTCCTATGTAAAGGGTGTTAGGCCATGAGAGTTTTCAAATTAAAAGAACATATATATATAAGAGTATAGATCTACAAAATTTCAGCATAACTCAAAGTATATGAAAAAATGTCATTAATTAGGTTTTAAAAAACCTAGGATGGCATAGGGAGAGAAAGACAATATAGCATTTATCCAGGAAATTTTTATTATATACTAGAAATCAAACCATTACTAATTCAACATTTAGGGCCCTGGTACCAATATAAGACAGCGGAAAGATATATCTAATCTTGTCTGGTGAAGATACATCATGATTCTATATGATCATTTCTAGCTCAGAATTGGTTAGTTCACATGCCCTCTCTTTCTCAGCAATGGGCCTAGATCTCTGTATTTATGGTAGGTAGGGTTACAAGTGAAACAAACCAATAATCCATCGTGCAAAAACCTCTAGATATCAATGATAATAATGGAGGTGTGAGAATTAAATTTTCTATTACTCTACGTGGGGTACATAAATTTTAATTTTTCTAACAATTCTCAACCCCAGTGATTAGTTCCTTTATATAGAGTAAATTTTACTATTAAGAGATGAGAATAAAAGGCTCTTATCTTATTAATTGATTTCTAACTAATCTCTAAGTTGTTAACGAGATTATTTCGAATTCAAATTTATCGAATCGAACTTACAAATGGGCACCACTAATTCGGTTCCAACCAAATGCTCAACAATTAGCCAAAAATCATCAGCAAGATTAATGTAGGAACTACAGTTTCAATACATGAAGCAAGCAGTGATGAATATAATAAGTGCCGACTTCTATCCTATAAAAAGACCATCAAGAGAGAACTTCCTCCATTGGAACAAGTGACTCTAGGAAGTGGAAACACCACTTCTCAGCCTTATGAATGAAGAAGCCTCCATTATGAAGTCACTTCTTAGCGAGGCTTATTTTGGAGAGAGCTCATATCTTGGTGGTGGAGCTAATTGAAGTGACCTTGAAGCCCCTAGAGATCTAAGACTCCCATCATACTCATGTAGCAATCCGACGGAAGTTTATTGTATGGGAGCCCCTCCCTTGAGGTACCTGAAGGTTAACTTGCATAGTAGTATAGAGACAAATAGGGTGGGTTGAGATTTATGATCTGTGGACCTAACTCTAAACTGATAGCTGTAGGGGAGAGCTATCTATTCGTACCCATGGTTCTTGAGATGAAGCTTCAAGCTATTTGGCCAGAAATCATGCATGCCAGGTGGATCTTAGGTGTCGACCACCTAGTCATCGAGGGTGACTCGGTTACAGTAGTGACCTGGATTCAGGGTAGCACGTGGAGAGCTCACTCTCAACCTCTTCTATAAGATATCTCCACATTGCTTCAGGATGTGTGGCATGTGTGACTAGGTATGTATTCTGGGAGGCAAATATTGTAGCTGACTGAATTACAATCTATATTGCGTAACACTCAGGAGGTTCCCTTTGGTTTGGGGTCAAGATATTTTGTTTCTTATTCTTTAGGTTGTATTCACACAAGGATTGTTTCAAAGAAAAAAGAAAAGGATTTAGATAAAGTATGGCAATCTCCTGCTAAGAAATATGTCCACATCCTCAAGGAGAAGAGGAAAGCCAAAGCCTAAGTCATCCCTTTTCAGTAACTACATGTGGTGTGCAAGAGATATAACTAAAATTTTTTTTCTATTTGTCACTCTTTGTTATCTGTTTTTCAAAGGACAGACCTTGGCATAGCAGTTAGTTTGCTCTATTGTGACCTGCGTACATCTAACCCTCTCCAAAATTCATAGTGGCAGGGACGCTATCTTTTATTTCATTCTTTCTTATCTTTTTTTTTTGAGTTTTAGTTTTTGAATTTATTGAGTGGATGTGAATAAGGTGCAGTAATGCTTGAGTTTCACAATAATACAACCTAGCAAGAATTTGGAGAGATTGTGTTGCAATTATATTTTACTGCATGATAAGTTTATATTTATACTATATTTTTTTACTCTTATCTACTAAATTTTGATTCATTTTTAATTTATGCAGTTGTAAATTTTACTCTAGTGTGGGCATATTTTGCATTCCAAAAAGAAGTGAAAAGAACAGAAACCACGCAAAATTAGAACCAAAATTGACCCAAAAATCAACGTAAAATGACTTTCGGTGTACGGTAGACTGGTCACTCGATCCACGAGCGGTCCACAGAACAAGGTGTGGCTCACAGGATGGTATATAGATTGCACAACATCAGATCCACATGTCGTCTATGGGAACAGGATTCCTTAGTTTTATCACGGTGCACGAGAGCGGAATCGGGGAGGCTGAGTTTTGCGTTAACAGACGATCCAGATTGATTTTCAAGTGAGATCCAATGGTCACAGTTGATTGCCGGCTGAGAACTAAATAGAAAAAGATTCTTTTGCACCATCGGATGGTTGAAATCAAATCCATCACAAGATCCAACGGCTAACATCATTCTCGATTGATTTAGGAGAGTTTTTGGAGTGATCTCGTGCGTTGAAGGCCAATCGAATGGCCAAAATTATTTTGACTGATATATCACCTAGGACACGACTTTGAGGTGTTTTGAAAGTCCTTGTACTACTTGGACTTGAGAATTTCTGCAGTCTTTAAAAGGGGACGATCTCTGATGCTGAGAACAGAACAAAATGCCCTCTTCTCTTCCCTTTTCTTCTTTTCACATCCAACTTCTTTCTATCAATTTTCTTTATGCCAAGAGTAAGGAATTGAAGCAAAATTCAGCAACAAGCAATATCCTATTCGAAGTTTATAATATTTTTATTTATTTATTATTTTATTCTTTCATCATGAACTAATTTATTTGCTAAGGCTAAAGTGTAACCACTCTTTTAATATAATATTCAGTATGATTAGATTCTAGAATTATTTTATTCATGAGGAGTATACAAATCTATTCTTAATGCTTTTGGATTACTGACCATCTTCTAATTATTTTGATGGGTATAGATGATATGGATCAAGTACTTCTATGTCAATGCTTCTTGATTTGTCTACCTTGTGTTTGAATTGGATTAAAATTCCTATGCATGCGGTAATTTTAGTACACTTTAAACATAGCGTGTTTGAATTAGAGGGTTTCATAGAGATTCATGCATCAGTACTTATTTAAATTACATCTGGACCAAAGGGTAGTTGATAAGTATTGATAGTTTTACTATGTCTGGACCAAAGGGTAGTGAATGTCTTAGGAAACTCTGCCATCACATGAAACAAAATTAATCTAGTTTGCATGATTAGTTGAATATCATATTAATTGAGTTGGTGAATCGATTGTCTTAGTGTTTCTCTGATCTTGATTTCAATCCTAAAAATCACATCCTTTTATTCTCTTGC
>KE504643.1:181852-201556 GCA_000441515.1 Elaeis oleifera
AAAAGAGAAGAAGAATGTTACATTTTTGGTGCTTATCAATTTTGGTAGCTCTCTTGCTTTTGATTTTTGCTTACCCCTTCTTTGGTAGCCAATGCCATAGCCCCATTACAACCTAATAAGACCTTTTGATCTAAATTAGTTAGATTGTCTACATTAGTGGAGAGTTGTGAGAAGAGCAAGCATATAGAGTGTTCATATTCATTATTCATGAGTTTACCTGATTATAACTGAATGCATGAAAGGAACTTGGGATTGGTTATTCACACACACACATCAGATTTCATCATTAGATGTTATTAACACTTGAATTATAAAAATTCTTAATTGAGTTCTATATATTCTCTTGAATCATTTCTGTGCACTATCTTTAAAGCATGGAAGTGAATATCATATTGAGATTAGGATGCATAAATATGAGCTTATTGGTTGATTTATCATTCTTTTTACTCGAGGATGATCAAAGATTAATTTGGGAGTATTTAATAAGCTTATATTTATACTATATTTTCTTACCCTTATCTACTAAGTTTCGATTCATTTTTGATTTATGTAGCTATAAATTTTACTCAAATATTGGCATATTTTGCATTCCAGAAAAGAAGTGAAAAAGAAGAAAAATCATGCAAAAATCAGAACCAAATTGACCCAAAAATCAACCTAAAATGACTTTCGGTGTATGGTAGACTGGCCGCTTGGTCCATGGGTGGTCCATAGAATAGGGCGTGACTCACAGGATGGCGTATATACTGCATAACGTCGGATCCATGCACGGTCTATGGGAAGAGGACTTCTCGATTTTTATCGCGATGCATGGAAGCAGAATCGGGGGAGGCTGAGTTTTGCACTGACGAACGGTCTAGATTGATTTTCAAGTGAGATTCAATGGTCACGATTGGTTGCCGACTGAGAACTAAATAGAGAAAGATTCTTTTGCACTATTCGATAGTTAAAATCAAATCCATCATGAGATCCAATGGCTAACATCATTCCCAGTTGATTTAGGAGAGTTTTTGGAGTGATCGCGTGCATTGAAGGCTAATCGGACGGTCAAAAATTATTTTAACTGATATAATCATCTGGGACATGACTGAGGTGTTTTGAAAGTCTTTGTACTATCTGGACTCGAAAATTTCTGCAATCTTTAAAAGGGGACGATCTCTGATGCTGAGAATAGAATAGAAAATCAGAAAATGCCCTCTTCTCTTTCCGTTTCTCTCTTTTCACATCCAACTTCTTTCTACTAATTTTTTTCATGCCAAGAGCAAGGAATTGAAGCAAAATTCAGCAACAAACAGTACTCTATTTGGAGTTCATAATGTTCTTTATTTTATTTGCTATTTTATTTTTTCCTCATGAACTAATTTTATTTTGCTAAGGCTAAGGTGTAGCCACTCTTTTAATACAATATTCAGTATGATTGGATTCTAGAATTATTTTTGGTCATGAGGAGTATGCAAATCTATTTTTAATGCTTTTAGATTACTGATCATCTTCTAATTGCTTTGATGGGCATAGATGATATGGATCAAGTACTTCTATGTCAATACTTTTTGATTTGTATACCTTATATTTGAATCGGATTAAGGTTCCTATGCATGTGGTAATTTTAGTACACTTTGGACGCAGCGTGTTTAAATTTGAGGGTTTCATAGGGATTCATGCATTAGTACTTATTTAAATTACGCCTGGACCAAGGGATAGTTGATAAGTATTGATAGTTTTACTACGCCTGGACCAAAGGGTAGTGAATATCTTAGAAAACTCTGCCGTCACATGAAATAAAATTAATCTAGTTTGCATGATTACTTGAATATTGTATTGATTGAGTTGGTGAACTGATGGTCTTAGTGTTTCTCTGATCTTGATTTCAATCCTAAAAATTACATCCTTTTTGTTCTCTTGCAATTTTTTAATTTTTAATTTTTTTAATTTTTTATTAAATTCGTATTTTCTAAATAAAGTATAGAAAAATACTTTTCAGTATTTATTTTTCAATCATCATGGAACGATACTCTACTCATACACTATATTACTTGATCGACTGGCGTCTTTGCCATAGCGATAGATTTGCAAATATCACTGCAATATTTTTGTCATTATATGTTTCTTTATTAAGTTATGTTAGGGCTTTATTTTTGGTGCAACTTATGTAAGATTCCTGCTTTGAAGTTTATAATCTTATGAGAGAAGAAATGAACCAACTTCTTTTGATGTTACATCATAATTAGGATAAGTCTGAATCATTGTACCTGCAAAATTTTTCCATTTATAAAGGTCTACGATGCTATTTACCAAAACAAAAATAAATAAATAAATAAAGGTAATGATGCTTGGCAAAAGATGGTGCTTTAGTGGTATGACCGAAGAAGAATAGACCTACAGTGGTTTAAAAGACAAAGATGTGATAACTTAAAGACTAATTTTTTGGGATTACAAGTCTACAGCGCATCCTTTGAAGAAGTCTAAATTTGAAATATTGCAGACAAGGTTGAAACACATGTGACATCTTTCTCTTGGGTGGGCCATTAGTCAAAACATGTGTCTCGTAATTGATCTTTTCTGAATTAATTGCCCAACAAATGCATATATAATTTGATCATTCTTTTTTTGATGAAGAACATACAGTTTTTCATTCAACATAAAGTCTACGTCCCAAACAAAATAAGAAAATCAAGTGGATACATTGCAATATAAAATAAGATGAGCACTGCAACAATTGCAATATAAAATAAGAAAAAGCTGACTACAAGTATATTTTAGAAAGCCTGCTTCAACCTTACAAGTACTGCTTACCGGAAATAGTTGATGCACACATAAAATGATCATTTAGTGAATTCCACTGTCTCAGATTCCATGGAGTGGTACAATCTACTCACAAAACGATAGAACTTATGCGTCAGAATATGCAAGTCATTTTCCATGCCAACAAAAATACAATTGCAAAATGACTGGATTTTGTGTTCGATGCATAAAGATTATATGGCAAACACGTACTTCTTGCAGCAGACTTCAGAAATGTTTCAATTGTTTCTGTCATACGTTGGGATGCCTTCATTGGATCATCAGACTACTACTAGATGACTTGTTGAAATCGTTTACGTTTCATAAAAATAAATAAAAATATGCGGATTTGACTGCTTCCCAGGACAAGGAAAGAAGGATGAGGTCCAAGAATGACCAATTCCCATGAAACAGGTGCTGTCATTTTGAAGACGGTGACTTGCTCAGATCATCCAAAACATAGTCCAGATCCTGTCCTAATAATATGAGACTTGAACCATATACATTGGAAAAGGCTTAAATGATGACAGTGATGATTCAGCGCATTAGGAAAGCATCAAAATCTTCACCTATTTCTATTCAAGACTGGAATTGAGGGACCCACAACTGCTTCCAATCTCGACATGGAAATAAGACCACCCAACATAATGCACTCAACCAAATATGGAACCAGATATAAAAATAAAATGCTTATGGTTTCATAAATTTCCAATTTAGTTGTAGTATTTAGCTTTGCAATGCAATCCCATTTCAGAAACTCTGGCAACATCTATTTAGTTGCTATGCTGCAACTCTGAGAACCGCAAAGTTAGATACAAAGATTAGCAATAAGAAATGGCACATCTTCCAACACTTAACATAAACAAGAGCTCATTATTCCCAAGTTAGAACGTGTAGACCCAACCTGACTAAAAGCTAATCCGGGATTGGGCTGGCCTAGACTGGACATAGACTTGAATGAGTTTAGAAATTGGCTGAGTAAATCCCTGACCCATTCAAGCAGTCATTGTTCTCGACTCCAAGTTCTCAAATGGTGGACCATGATGGAAGAATAAAGTTAATAGGCCTACTGCCGAACCCATATCGTGCGCAGGATTTTAAGATCCCAACGGTTGGTTGCCAGTCACCTCCCTCTGACCCAAATGACCAGAAGAAAAAAAGCAACTTATGGAAGAAAGAGATATTAACTCCCTGCAATCTTTCCAAGTCTAACCAAGTGGTGCCCAATACTAAAATTAGCATGCGCTATTTAGTCGTACCTAAGGGAGGCCTATTTTCTGTGCCTGCTAACCTTTGGAGAAGACATCTCCTTGGTAACACCAGATGACCAGATCCAGCATCATCACTGATTTGGTGGGTCAAGAGATCCAGTTTGGTTGTGCTCTTTGCTTTTGACTCACACCACCGGCGGTCCCAAAGGGGTAAAGAAACGTGTTGGCTGCTGGCTATCCTAGTGGTGGGGCCGCTTATTGGGAAGTTGTCAGCCAGAATGGAGTTATTATGGGAGGAATTTCTCCAGTTTCGTTTGACGGCCCCGTCACCAACGCAAGGATTCTGACTGGAGTGGTGGGACCAACCGAGTTCCTTGGCCCTTTTTTTTTTCTAAATAGATGGATTAAATTATTCAAGTACAAAAATCAAAAAAATAAATATTTAATAATTAAATAGAAAGATTTGTGAGGAATATCCCTCGTCATTTGACGGCAGGTCTTGTTGCCCGTATCAACCTTTGATACAGAGTTCATGTTTGATTCGAAGCAAGATTATCATTAATTATTTTTTTAAAGATTGATAGGGTACTTATCTGTTGTAACCCTTCTTTAGGAAGATGGAGTCAAATAAATTTTTGATATATATGTCCAGATCTAGTTTGATGTAAAAAGCTCAAGGTCCTGCTTGCCATAGTTGTCAATTCTGATTTTATCTTTAAAAAATATAAAATTTGATAAAATTGATATTTAATAATTTGATTTTATTTTTATTTTGCAACTAATTTTTGAAAATTATAAAATCAAAAGATGAAGATTTGATATTTTTTGAAAACTAGCAGCTATCTAGCACTATCTGCATCCTCCATCACCGATTGTCATCTCTACTTATTGTCGGCTATCATCAAACACCACTTGCTATAGACGGTCATTGGAGTTACCACTCCTTATTACTAATACTCACCACTACTACTATTACTAATTATTTAGTCATTTGCTATTGGCTATCACCAATTATCTTCAGCCATCTACTATCATTATTGCTGTTATCTATAGCCATTCATTGTGGTTTGGATTGCCACTATTTACTGTCAATTATCATTATCATCATCTCCACCATAATTTTTAGATAAAAAAGATAAAGTAGCTTTAATTTTAATAATTTAAAAATTAAACTAGCAACCACGACAAACATGACCTAAACTGTTAAGTTTAAACCTAGTCATATTGAGCAGTCAGTTCTTTCTTATATTATTTATTTTACATAGAACTAAATTTCACTGGTGACTCAAAGATTTATATTGGCCACATAGTAAGCTACAGGGGCTTAAAACCAATCTTAGGCTGTCTCCAACAAGCCCTATTTGTTGTACATATGCATAAATAATCTATGCTTGAATCCAAAGTTGGCATCAAGTTGGCTACGAGAACGAAGAGAAGAGAGCCACAGCAAATGTCAGGCCATGTAATTTTCTCAACATAAATTAGACTCAAGTAGTTAACCTTTCCCATGAGAGAGAGAGAGAGAGAGAGAGGTGTAGAGATTTGAGCAGACCTTCACTAGAAAGGCCGAGGGTTTCTGCAAAGGGGAGTTTTCCTTCTTCTTTTTTCTTTTCTTTTTTTTTTTTTTTTGGCCGAGGGCGTACAGTCCCCGCAAACTTCGTCAAGGCTAATGCAAACCAAAGAAACTACAAAGGAGTGGTACTTAGACCGGAACACACGTACTAGGTCCCACTTCCTGGACAAAAAAGCTAGAACGCTGGAGACTTCTCCCTGCAAGTTGGTAGGGTCTGGTAAACCACCCCGGAGGCCGGACCTGAACACTGACCTATCTGACTTCACTTTCTCCTTCGTAGTTAAGTGGCTTGGTGTATACTTTTTGGATTCAATTCAAATTTGTTGAATTTGTTAACAATCTCTTGTCAAATCACAAAACATCTTTCTTAAAATTTCCAATAGTTGCCATGGTTGACAAGAATCTGATATTGAGTTATTCATATTCCAACTTTCTGAGGCAGTTTTGAAAGCGTTGTGGGCAGGTCGTGGGGGGACTCCTTTAATAGTCTCATATCGGGCTATTCTGGTGTGTGCATGTGCTTAAGTAGTGCGGGCTCCCTCTTGCCCACGTGAGGCGCCTTTTGCCCAGAGAGGCCGAAGGGCAAAACCGTGAAGAGCGGCGATCGTGGTTCCCTATAGTGGACACGCACCGTCTCAGAGCGGACAATACCTTGCGTGTTTGATGGAGGGGGGAAGGCACTGTAACCTTAACACGTATACACAACAATGACGCGCCAGGTAGGGGCACCCGTCCCCTGTCGTTCAACACATGTAGTGCATGTACTTAAGTAGTGCGGGCTCCTCTTGTCCACGTGAGGTGCCTTTTGCCCAGAAGGGCCGAAGGGCAAAACCGTGAGGAACGGCGATCGTGGTTCCCTGTAGCGGGCACGCGCTGTCTCAGAGCGGACAATATCTTACGTGTTTGGTAGAGGGGGAAGGTGCCATAACCTTAACACGTGTACACAACAGAAAGGTAGAGAGCTGATAGAATTACAACCTGATCAACTCCAAATATTGTTCATAGATGATCCATTCATTTCATTCTGTTTTATAAGATTGATATTCTTTTAATGATGCTCTAAGCTTTATTTATAGAACCTTTGAGCAATGTATTTGATATCAATCTCTGTTTTTTCAAGAAATTTGGAAGCTTTCTCATAAACCAACTATTTATTAAGACATTGTGTACTTGCTGGTCTGCATTTAGATGCTTAGTAGACATCTTCTTTAGTCCTTTCTTCCACTCAAGAAAGATGAAATTTCACTTCACTTCATTTTACATTTTGCTTAAAGGGCTTGGTTCTGAGGAGATAATCCTTTGACTACTAGATCCATTAACTAATGGTGCTGGCCAATATGTTCCCTTTTCTTTTTGATAAAAACCCATAGGCAAATACATTGCTGATAATACAAAATTGTATGACAAAAATTATATCAGAAGAATTCCATTGCCTTGAAGAATTATGCTTGAGAGTGAAACTAGCCAGGGAGTGAATCATGAAGCATGCTGCCTATTAACATGCATGAGATATCTGAAGATTGGTGAAACACTCCCAGTTCAAACAATTATTTAAAATTATGTAAGCATTCAATGAAACCAATAATAAAGAAATAAGGGTGACCTCAGAACCAATCAGGAGGCCAGTTAAGCTGCCAATAAAGTCTCTAGCGTTCAACCAGAATATCCAAGGAATATGCATCATTCTAACAAGTATCAAATACCTACGAGGGAGTTATTTTATAGAAATTTCGTGGAATCATGGGACTTAAAAATCATCAAGCATGACTGCTGTAATAGTTGATGTAGTCGGTTTCCTCTGTTTTTTGACAGATATCTTTTCCCCTTATATCATCTCCATCACAATATGCATATATGGAACAAGAGCATGCATTGTTTTTGATAGAATTAGGCAAATCATCGTTTGTACTGGTAGGTAATTTGATCGAATATGTAGATAAAGTGGGGAGAGGAAAAAATTGTCGACACTTATGATTGGTTATAGAAAAGGCCAATAAAATGTAAAGAATTGTTATTCATTGAAACAAAGATATGAAATTTAGATGCAACATCTTCTTCATCTAAATTATAAATTAGGTGGCCATCATCATTCGCACAAATTCCTCGTAGTTCACTTGTCCATCACCATCCAAATCTGCCTCCTTAATCATTTGATCAACCTCTTCATCAGTCAATTTCTCCCCGAGGCTAATCATCACATTCTTTAGCTGCAAGCACAAAAATGTTCCAATAAAAAATTAAAATAAATAAATAAATAAGAGTTTTAGAACCAAATACTACAAATAAAAGGATTAATTCAACTTAAAAATTGACATATTCAGATATAATGCGCATGGTAATATGCACTTTCAAGTTCTTAGCCATGTACCAGATCTTGTTAAAAATGATGCAAGTGAACATTGTTGCTAATTTTCACATATTATCTCAGCTTAAAATTACAAAGACATGCAAAGAATAGATAGATGGAAAACTGTAACTATTTTAAATTACCTCACTGGCTGAGATATATCCATTTTGATCCTTGTCAAAGACCTTGAAAGCTTCTTTGATTTCCTCCTCTGCATCAGTCTCCTGCAAGGAGAGCAATACTAAATGTCAAGTCCTTGATTATTAAAAGAAATGACAAGCTCTTTGTGAGGGTAGACAAGCAGGAACCGGAGATCATGTGTTCTCTGATATGGCCAACCAGACCAGACGTTAGTATAGTACATATTGGATGTTATGATCTAATTATATTATTTACCTTCATTTTCTTGCCATTAGGCTCAAAAATTCTCCAAATTCTATGGTTCCATTGCCATCTGCATCGATTTCTTAATCATTTCATGCAGCTCATCTTCAGTTGGGTTCTGGCCCAATGATTTGATGACGGTCTCAAGTTCTTCCAATGTGATGCACCCTGCAGTTTAAGCAAGAAGCAAAAGAAGCCATTAATAATCATAATCCTCCAAAAAGAGCATTGGTTGCCTAATAAGGTATTAGCATGGGTGTATACGTATGGAATTTCTATCTTATGAAGATCACAATGGTTATCTTCCTTACCAATCATTCTCCTGATGAAAAGACTAAATCACCTACAGTGATTTACCTCATGCTTTGTTCTTCTTATCAATGGAACCAACATCTCAAACACTCTGGTTGAAGGATTATTAGTCTTCCATCTTACCTAAAGATTGTATGGAAGATTGATAGTATGACAATTTGCCAGGTCTAATCAGGATTGTTTAAAGATTTCAGCTTAGTGATTGTAGCATGGACTTGTACTCCTCAAAAAAGAAAAAGAAAAAAAGAAAAATCATAAGATGGACTTATACCCAATATCCGCCCGCCTTCATCAAGATGAGGACGACAAAGAATAATGTTATTAATTTTATTATTTAGGATAAAACCATGCTCGTTGGTTAAAAAGAAAGACAATATGATTAACAAAGCAAAATCGATCATTTGTGTTTTGTGGAAATTTCTGCAAACATATTTCTTGTGCTTCAAATCTACTGCTCATGGCCCACCGACGACATCTTAACTCGGCAACCAATAAGTTTTTTAACCATCAAAGGTTCATCGAGCGACATAATGATTTGGCTTTTAGCCTCAAAATCTAACTTGGCATGATGGCATCAGAAAACCAACCGCCTAGGCCACTCAACAATCTCTATTGTGGTGGAAATTTTTCAATTTGACCAATTCATGGCGTCTAGCTAGGTCTAAACTATTCAAGAGACTAGCAAGTTTACCAATTCATGGCCTCTGGCTTGGTCTAAACTATCCAAGAGACTGACAGGTTTTAATAGACTCACTCCCTCTCTCCCCTTACACTTTTCTTTCTCTCTGAAAGAGAAGTGGAGAAATGACTTCACACAAGTCCACCATAGACTAGAGACAAGACAAAAGCAATGGAGATCCATGTTTTAGCATCATAGAGAAAGAAAAAAGAAAACAGCTAACAAACACGGACACATATCAGAAGAACGATAAACGTTCTATCAAGAAAACTAACAAATGATCATATCTCAGGAAAAAAACCATTGGAGTGAATCCCCATTTTCTCAATTAAAATAGGATATGGCTCTTGTCAGCCTCCCATTTATATATCAGTCAAAACTAACCACAGAAAGCCCAAGTTAAACAATCGGAAGGCAAGATAAGAGTCTAAAAACAAGAACAAAATATTCATCAAACTAACCAAATCAAGCAACCAAGAGAGAAGCCAAAGAGAGTTCCCTCAAAAAACTTTCTTTCATTTAAAAAAAAAAAAGGAAAACCAACGAGAAATGATGGTGGGTTTGTGAGAATAACTCACCATCTCCATCCTTGTCAAAGAGGCTGAAGGCTTCCTGGAACTCAGAGATCTGCTCCTTTGTCGGGTGATCCATAGCAATACAATCTCTAACCAAAAGAGAGCTATCGAAGAATCCTTAGTAGGGGCTTGTACCGAGAAAAAAAAAACAACAGGAAGAACCCTTAGTTTGGGAAAGGGATGCAAGAAACCGAATACCAGCGGGGGTCTTTGTAGGCACGAGGGAGGAGTTAGTAGTTTCAGAAGGGCTGACTTTTTTCAAACTATTCCTTGTCCAAAGTCCTTTTCAAACAATCCAAAGGGAAAGTATGTAGAATATAAATATTAGATTTTCTTAATAATAGACCAGGATCTTATCTCATAATTTATCTGTGTTTTATTCCTTCGTCCGCTACTTTCCATCCACAGAGAATTTATTGGTCCAAATGGGTGCGTTCGGTCGAGCCCGTGCAACCCGGTCGGCCTGCCCATGAGTCCGTGACCTGATGTCCTTTTCCTTATTTTATTTTTTATTTTTATTTTCTATTTGTTTTCTTCTAGACTCTAATTATTTTTTGGTGATTGCCCTGTGGTTTTCCATCTGTGGACAGCTGGTGTTGGACCCGGGGAGGACAGAAGGCAGATTGGTTCCTGAGTCCAAAACTAACCCTACATATTCTTTACTACGAAAACAACACTATAACGTTCATCAAAATTTTGACTACAAAATGTTTAGTTCGTTTGAACCGGTCTAAGCAATTTTTTTTCTTGAAAGTATCGCAAAGTGTTGGCTGGGGAGGACAACGGAAGGAGTGATCTTCTAAGCAGCTTGGAAAAGAAGTTACTAATGTCGATATTTGATATATGAGTGACTAATAAATCATTGTAGAGGCTATTGAAATGTGCCCCATGTTAGTGATGTTCAAATAACTCTTCCAGTTGTGGAAAATCTAAATATGTAGGAGTTCTATACCAAATTGATTGATCCTGCAACGCTAGGATTTTTCATGTTTCGATTGCTGAAGAGCATTTGCACGCTTTTTTTTACATGGTTTTAGGCATATGAGCTAAATTGAGATTATTGGTAGAACTTGATTGGGAAATACTTATTCTTCATAGATAATTAGGCATCGGGCATTAGGCATTTATTAGTTGTCATCTCTAGATGTTAATTGACTAGGTCTGAAGAGAGATTTAAACTTCTAAGAATCCACTAAAGTTGCCAAACAGTCCTGGTGAAATACCAGGATATGGGCTCTATTAGATGATCAAAGTGTAACACTGGATGGTGATTTTTCTAGTCATAGATAACATCATCCATGACCATGTTCGTGCTTTGCTTAACCAACAAGAATCATGAGGTAAATACTGTCATGAGGAAAACATTCAGAAGTAAAAGTTTATTTTTAAAAGGGGTACAATAGTCACTTAAACTCCTTGAGATTTATGTCTTAATTATTGTACCTTCTCATCAAATTCCCGCCAATCTGAGTAATCTGTAGTGTGCTTATTTGGCTATGCATGAGCCTTGTTGGAAGGCTGCATGAAGAAAAATTGTTTCTCCGAGCGACCGCGCAGCTGATCCAAGGGGCCAATAAGTTGTTCCACCGATCCTGTCCAAGTCAAGACTCGAAATCTCTATCTTAGGATGGGCTTTCATGCTGCCCCATGTATGGTTTGATACTATCAAATAATGGTCATCATGTCAACCATAGCCATAAATGAAGAACTGATACTTTCGTGCAAGTCAATTATCGATAAGCCGGTCAAGTCCGAATCATCTCAGATTCATACCTAAACCAGAAAGTATTGGTTCTTCAACCATAGCCATTTGAGTTAGGTGCAAATTAAAAAGGATTCAAACTCCCAAGTTAGTAATATTTTTCCTAACTCTGCTATTGGTATTAAATTGATAAAAAATGCTAGAGATTGCGTATCCGCTTTTTTTTTTTGGGTGAGGGGGTGTGGGGGATAAGACTGAGATTACCTATCTGATAACAACAAATTTACCAAAAAGTTGGTAATTGGTTTCATGATATGCAAGCGTCGACCAAGACCACATGCCCCATGTATTCATAATAAAACTGAACGGTGAATGGATACGTGATTAGTAGCAACATTGAATTGACAATCGTACTTCCATCTTTTGCCAATGCACTCCTAAGAGCAAATCTAAATCAAATAAGTTCACTCAAAAAAAAAAAATCTTTTAAACATGAGCAGCGTTACTGAATGGCAAACTCCTTGTTGACTTTAGAAAGATCTCCATTATGACAATTGAGGGATTATAATGAGAGAAAAGTGCACTAGGTTCGGCATCTTGGATGGTGAATTGGGGATTAGCCATTAATACATTCCAATGCCTTGAAAATTCATTTCCTTCCATTAAAGGATGGACTAAGGTGCTATATAGTTCTCAAAAAAGCCGCCGCCACTTAGATCATTATTTTAGGTACCAGTCTATGATTACCATCATATAATGTAGCTATGCACCATGGCCCCATGGAGTGCATCAATCCCTGATTGCCGCATTTGATCAATGATCCAAGCAGCAACCTAAGAGATGACCTATGCCAATTCTCGTCAGCACTCCAAAATCTTGGCCAGTTCTATTTGAATCATTCAAACATGATGAACTTTTACCCAAAAAAAAAAAAAGCCATGATGAACGGTTTGATACAGGAGATCAAAAGGGAATACGAGCTAGCAAAAGTGTTCCTCTGGCTGCTTCTTGAAATCCTTGTTTATTTCCATTGACCTGCTTTATCGCGGTTCGATTCTAAATTTACAATAGCATGCTCTCTCGGTCCAATTTTAGTCCATTTCATCCGCCAATCAAGCATGGAGAGGTGTGAAAATCTGGGTTTGCACTACATTGACTCAAAGATCAGACGATCATATTCAATTCAAGGACCACGATCAATGAGATCCATGTGAGACCCGTTCCTTCAATGGTGGACCCGACGCGGCTTAGAGGTGCGCCAATCCCTCGCGGTCCACGTGTCTGACCAATTCGGGATGTTTTATCCGGGAGTCCACGGTCTCTGATGAGGCCCCGTGGCGTGAGGGTAGATTCGAGAGACAGTAGACCCATCCGTCAACATCGTGATGGGGTTGTGTACGAGCCGTCTATAGCCGGACGTATTGGCTGCTATCATACGACCTCGAGCGAGAAAATGAGACGGGAAATAACTCAATATATCGCACGGGTCTAGAAGGTATCGGGGACCGAGGCTGGCTCGGTGCGTGGTCTCCGCTGACACGGACAGTCGGCTCTCACGTGATGTGGCACGCGGTTTCTGCCTTCAGTGGTTGACTTGTCGCCCACGTGCGCTTGAACACGTGAGTGGTAGGCTGGCCCGCATGTGAGTCTCAATTTATTAAATAAATTAAATTAAATTAAATGAATTAAATAGATTAAATATATCGAGTTAAATGGATCAGAAACAGATTAAACAGATTTTGAACAAGTTAAACAGATCTTAAATGTATTAAACAGATCGGATTAAATGAGTCAGAAGTAAGTTAAACAGATTAAATGAGTTATCTGATTCAATCCAATCTGAAAATGAAATGGATTAAACGGATCAAAAATCTAAAATCCATATCTGATTCAATTATTAAATGGGTTAAATAGAACGTTCTATTTATGATTTAAATTCGTTTAGCCTAAATTCAAATCTATTTATGATGGATTAAATACAGATCAAATTAATGAATTAGATCATATTTTATCAGCCTTAATCTCAAATCGTGGGTGCAACTTGGGCTTAGTGAATTTTTGTCAACAGAACATGGGCTCGTTTAGAC
Organism: Elaeis oleifera; assembly: GCA_000441515.1. Classification (NCBI taxonomy): domain Eukaryota; kingdom Viridiplantae; phylum Streptophyta; class Magnoliopsida; order Arecales; family Arecaceae; genus Elaeis; species Elaeis oleifera. Next base: position 195,504 of record KE504643.1, read on the forward strand.
TGCGATGAAACACCCAAAAGTTTCAATGGGTTCTCTGCGTCCTTCCTTCTCCACATGGCTTACAGTAGCCTGCTTCGACGGAGTACAAGCACTACGTTTGGGTTGAATGCTTGGACCAACACGCTCCACCACCAGGGATAAAAATTATATAGGACAGGCACTAAAGAAATTATGGCACGGACTTCGTTGTCATATTTCTCTTAATATCAATTTTAAAAAAAATTAAAATCAAAGATCGTTACAAATGAAGTTGTTAGTTTAATAATTAAAAAAATATAATATTTTTTTCTCATCTTTATAATATATTTGTTATTGATACATACTACATGATTAAGTGATACATACCAAGCAACTTAATTATTAAGCAGGTCAATACACACCTTCAAATAAATCGATACATAATTTCTAAAATATAGAGTTCACCAACATATAGTGCACGACCAGATGATGCATACTTAGTAAATTAGTCATCTAGTAATCCAATATACACCTTTAAGCAAATTGATATATAATTTTAAATATTATATTCATTAGTGTACACTATTTGGTATGGTGATATACACTGATTTTCAGATACATATTGTAAGTTTTTTTATTGCACATTATTCAATGATCCAATACATACTTCTAGATAAATCGATAAATAATTTTTAGAATATAAAATTTATTAATATATAATACACAGTCAAATAATACATCCTTAGCAAATTAGTCATCTAGCAATACAATATACATCTCCAAGCAAATTGATGCATAGTTACTAGAACTTTATATTCACTGGTAATCACTATATGGTATAGTGATGCATACTCATCAATTTTTTGACATATACTACAAGCTTTTTTGATGTACACCTAGTAATGATCCACTATACACCTCCAGATAAATTGATGCATAGTTTCTAAAATATATTTTTACTTAAAATATATATTGGATCATTACTGAGTGTGTATCAAAGAAACTTGCAGTATGTATTAAGAAATCGATGAATGTGTATCATCAGATTATGTAGTATATACTGGTGAATATAATATTCCAAAAGTGTATATGGATTTACTTAAAGATATATATTGAGTTGCAAGTTGACTAATTTACTTAATGTATATACCTGGACCATATATTGTGTATGGGTGAACTTTTATTTAAGAATATGTATCAATTTATTTAGATGTATATTTTGATTTACTTAATAATCGATTTATTTAGTATATATTCTATGACTATATAACATGTATCCGTAAAAAGTACGTACTGAAAATGAGGAACAGAGAGAATGTTATATTTTTTTAAATCACAGGATTGACGACTTTGTTAGTAGAAAATTTTGATTTTTAGATTTATTCTTTAAAATTGGTGTTAAAAGAAATGCAACAAGCTATAAAGCCCACTCATAATTTTTCACTAGTACCCACTCCATATGATTTTTGTTCCACCACCACCTTTTATTTTTCTTTTCTTCTGGTTTTATTAAATCACTACAATTCTATCCTCATACATATTTACAAAATATTCCTAAATATGTATTGATTTGTATTGTACCTAGAGCATAGACATTTAGAAAAAAATAAATAAATATATTAATATTTACATTATATTAAACATAATATAAATATAAAATCAAATATTAATGGATTAAATGCATCAATTCAAAACTAAGGAGAAAGTTCATAGAAGTAGAACTGATGGATCGGAGAAAAAAAACTTAAAATATTTCATTTTGAAATATTTGTAGAGGATTATTTTGATTTGAGAGAGAATAATTTATGTGGCTAAATAAAAGATAGATAATAAAATATGTTATTTAAAAATATTGAAAATGTCATTGATAGTGTAGTTTTCAAATAGTGTTTTCCTAATGAATTAGGGGCATTCTGGTCAAGAAATTTCATTGTATGATATAGTATAGATATGTACATTCGGTATTAGTATCATGTGCGATGTATATGAATGAGAGATTATTTGGTTGATGCAAGTGTTTAAACATCCCAAGCCGCACACATATTACCTTTCTTAAATAGTGGTAATAAACCTTAATCTATTTGGTTAATAGGCGTAAACCCTAGCCTATCCTAGTCCAATCCCAATGAAGCCAACCTTATCTTATCTAAATCCAACCAATTCAACCCTCTCCACCCTTGAATATACTCAATTCTGATCATCAAGTCCAAGTGAATCTAATCACGACCAATCATTACTTATTTCAAGCTAAGTTTATCATGAATCTTGTGTATGAGTGGGCTTAGTCCAGATATTATTGAATCTCTTAATATCATCACCCTATCCATACCCTCTTTGTAGGTGCACTTCAAAATAATTTTCTTATTTAGAAGAGTACAATTTTATAAACTACTTTTATCTTAACCAATCATTTCTCTCTCCTCTTGGGACCACTTGCCAAGTGGCATTTTAAAAGGCCTTTATCATAACATTTTCCTTAACTAATTTGATTCTTCTCTCACTATTTAATATTTTTTTTTTTCCAACTTGTGAATTTGGCTAAATTTTTTATCAAATGTCTAAGTGGCATCTATCAAGTCTTTAATTTTTATAATAAAAGAAACCTCTATTACTCTATAATGAGATCACAATAAAATATTAGTAATAACAAGAGATATTAGATCCAAAGATCCATCACCACCGAAACATCTCCACTAGTCTCTCTTCCTACAAACTAGCGTGAGATATGTAGACTAAATAAATAAATACATATTTTCATCCAAGGGCAAGGGCATAATAGTTCCAATATTGTTCAAAAAAATGTCATTACCTTTTTACTAATATGAAATTAAAGTGATCTTTTTCCGACAAGCACGGTAGAAATGAAATATTTATTCAGCTAAATTCAGAGCTTGAATATACTTTTTCTCCTCACTCTACTAGCTTTTGCTAAACATACACTGTAGCTTAAGTTGCATATGATTGTGTTGTAAGTAAATTAAATTATATTATAGTTGTATCTACTTCTATTTTAAAAGGTTGTGCTTGAGAGTTGTAAGTTGCAATAAAAGAATAGTTTAAGAGCATCAATTAAAACCATCACCTCCCAACCCCTTATAGATATTGTTTGGTGTATCATCAGTGATGTAATCATTGGAGCTGGTGATGTGATCGTCAGGATGATATAAGCACTGAAGTAATGTGTAAATACTGGGATGATATATGATCATTGTGTTTGGTATATCACTGCAATATCACTAGAAATAGAATTTTACTGCGCTTGGTATATCACTAAGCAGTGATAGTGATAATATATAAAATATCATAAATAGCCTTATACATTAGTATGTAATAATTATTCTACAACTTGATTAAACATTCTTCATTCATAATTCCTCGCAAAAACATATAGTAATAGTAATAATAATATTTATTATTATTATTATTATAGATATCTATTTTGATTAGATTATTAAAATGATATTACGATAATATTATATATAATTGGACTTGGCAAGGCTTAGCCAATTTTGACCATCAATACCAGAGTTGTTCGTTAGAAATAATTTAGCTAATCAAAATAAAAAAAAAAACAATGAAGGTTAGTATGATCTAGAATAAAATAGGACATCCAATAAACAAATAAAAAGACATCCATACTATTTAACTAAATCTGTCAATAAAAATAAAATAGGCATCTAGCATATAGGCATCTGTAGAAAGAAACGAGGATAATTTTCTTTCTCCCTAATTTGCTAACTAGAAATATTTTTATCTCAAAATAACTTCAGCACATCACCAATATCTAGTGATGTGCTATCACCTAGGATATGCACGATGATAGTATCACTATATAATATGGTGATGCTATCACCGAATATATCATTGGATCCTTCCTCACTAGATGAGATTTTACAATGTTAAATAAAATGATTACATCATTAGGATGATATGAAATATCATCTCCTACCAAACAACACCTAATTTTTATGTTTGAAACAACAAATATACCGTCGTGGTCCACTGTTTCACCTTAATGGTCATTCATTTGAGATTCCCAAGAGGAAAAAAAAAGGCCAAAAGTCTGCCCCATTTTTGTGAGCTCCCTTTCTACCATTCCAACCTCTCATCTCAATCCTCTGTCATTTCTCTTGTGTTTTCAACACGATGGTGGTATAAAGAGTTCCAATCATCAATGCGACTCTATATTGTTGGCCTGATAGAGATCTTTCGTCTTCAGCCTCATCCCCCCCTCACAACCCCATGCTTATCTACCTTCTCTCTTTCGACATAGCTTTCATTGAGTCCATCTCATTTCATGGAATAAGAATGACTTACTTGTCTCCCCTCTCTTGGCTCCACCATCACCACCCCTCCCTAGTCACACCCTTACCCGTCTCCTAAAGAACCACCCATACCACCCCCCCTCGCCCCCCCCCAACAAAAAAAAAATGCTGGTTGCCACCAAGAAGGACAAAGATATCATCTTCTCCATGATCACCAGCAAGGCCCCTTCCTATCCTTCTGACGACTAGGATTTGGTGGGAGATGTCGAAGAGAACGTTATTGAACCTTTCAAAAGGCAAGTGACGAAGCAAGGATGAGAAGGGCGCATCTGCCCACGACTCAACCTAACTCAGCTCATAAGTGGGTTGAGTTGTAGGGATATAATCAGACCCTCAAGTGCATAAACGAATAACCTTCATTTGTCACTATCCTTGCTAGATACGGCTAGGACACAATAGTAATTAGGGATGGCAATGCTCAACCATTTTGACTCATTTGATTTGATTCAATCTGTCATACATTAAATTAGGTTATCTATTAATAAATAATTAGATTTGAGTCTAAATTTTTGATTTATTTAATAATAAATTAAATTCAAATTGGAAGTGTTTTTATCTATCTTGTGCCGGATCATACTTGCATCAGGTCCAATCTGGTTGCGACACCTATTGGTAATATTGGTATCTAATGAAGAATACGGGGATGATTTTAAATCTGTTGCACTTCAATGCCATTCACACGGTGCACCTTATCATATATATATATATATAATGATATTTTATGGAGAGATATTATAGTATTGCCAATTCAGCTCCTCAGATGAGTTTGGTTGTGCCATGTGTACCTCAAAAAAGATAAATCGCACAGAAGATTTCAAAGGAGCGAGCCATGTGTGATTACAAAACCCCATGCATCATCTAAGCTTCCCTGTTCGGCCACTCAAGCCTTCCACTCGGTTGGGTTAAGGAGCTCTTGCTCCTTCACCCACAGCCTCCACGAAGATCGTGACGACACCATCGTCGGGCACCTCCAACGATCGCCTCTCCTTTTCTTCCCCCCAGCCTTCGTCTTCTCCTGATCTGTCATCGACATCGGCAGCAGTTCTTTGCCCCGGCATCCAAGAACCCTCGTACAAATTAATTACGTCAGATTATGTGCGGAGCCGGCACCGGCACCGGAAAGCTCCCAAGTGAAGAAGGGGGGTCGGTGGTGTCGAAGCTGGGGAGGGAGGGAGGGAAGGGTTGGTGGCGCCGAAGCCTGGAGAGGGGATGGGAGGGTTTGGTGGTCGCACGGAGCTGGGTGCAGCACGGACGGCGATGGGCTGGACCGCGATAGGGCGGCGTGGATAGTCGTAGCCTGGCCTCATGCGGTGGGGTGAGGGTGGGGGAGGTGGCGGGAGGAAGGGAGTGGAACCATTGTCATCAGAGCCGGCGCCGACGTCGAAAAGCTCTCAAGTGAGGCGAGGGGGGTTGGTGGTGTCAGAGCCAGGGGAGGAGAGGGGGTTTGGTGGCAACGGAACCGAAAAAGGGGAGGAAAGGGTTTGGTTGTTGCGCGGAGTCGGATGCAGCGTAGATGGTGGGTGCGGCGATAGCGGTGAGGTGGGCCGCAACGGAGGTGGCGCAAACGGCAGCGACCTGGGCCTCACACGGCGGGGGCGGGGGAGGAGGCGGCGGGAAGAAGGGATGGGAAGGAGAAAAAAGAAAAAAAAAGAAAAAAATATTTGGAGAGAGAGAAAAAGAAAAAATATTATTATTTTATTATTAATAATGATTTGAATATTATTATTTTTAAATAATATTAATTTTAAAATAATAATAAAAATATTATTT
>KE504643.1:210100-221013 GCA_000441515.1 Elaeis oleifera
ATATATATATATATATATATATATTAATGTGTAATGTTGATTTGGTACCAGATCTTGATGTTCAAATATTTTTTATCCAACTGAATTGTTGTCTTGATTTAGAAAGCATCTCAATGATTCTTATTGATGTATGCCAGAAAAGCTATGACCCCATTGCTGGCTAAGTGTACAAATCACTTTTTGAAGCCATTCTGATGGTTTTAAAATTTAAATGCTTAAATTTAACAAGCCATAAAAGATTATTCTAAAATGTTAATGGATATCATCATCAATAGGACAAGATGAACCATGCTACTCCTTCACTCATGTAGTTTCACTCAGTGTTAGTCCTTGGATTAAAAGTTGTCTACCATTATCAATTGGCTAATTGCTATTTATATCATATAAGCTTCCTCATTTATTGGTATATAGATATTTCTTGGGACTTCTGTTCATATTAACTGATATATCATATATTTCATTTGTCTTCCGCATTGTTTTAACTCGTAACTATGGACAGGTATTAACTCAGGTTTATTCATGTTCGCTTGGGTCTTGCGATTTCTACATGCTTCCATGTGAATACACCAGAATGATGTCAACTTCAATAGTTGCTAATTTTGCTTATCATGGCTGATTAATTTGCTTTTCTCTAGCCGGACAGACAAAACTTCCTGCAATGGTCTTGGGTGAAGAAGAAACTGGAGGAGGGCCAAGGAAAGATGAAAGGAAACTGTCAAGGATAATGCTTCACATGAAGAGGGTGAACTCCTTAATGGACATGGTGAATTTCGAGAAAAGACAATGTCTTGGGAGCCAAAGTTGACAGAACTGTGAATCTACAATCACAATCAGATGAGAAATCAAGCAGATTCAGGTTTCTCTTTTAATTTAACAGTTTACACGTGATGTAGATGTTTATCTGCAATGGTTTCAGGTGGGTTTCTTGTTTCAAGATGTGATTAATTTTTGCTTTGACATTTTGTGTGAAGGAGCAAGGATCTCAAGGGGAGTTCAAGTGCAAGTCTTAGGAGTGGTCAACCAATTCCAGATAAGATCCTACATTTGGAAGGTGCTACTGCAAGTTCAATGAGAGAGAATGAAAGGCAAAATCAGAAAAGTCCTTCAAGGAGTCCAGAAAAAGCCCTGGGCATAAAGCTTCTGAAGCCACTTTAAATCGTGGAAGGAATTTGTCAAGAAGCCGTTCCCGAGAGGGTGCCCCAAAGCGACTAAGGAAAGGACGAGGATTTACTGAGCAGTATGCATTTGTCCGCAAATACAGAACTCCTTCACCAGAGCGTTCTCCTGTTCGCTCCCACTATTACAGGGGAAGAAATGAATGGGCAAGCGGCCAGGATAGGTAATCAGATTGTATTTTGTAGAAGTTTGAGATAGATCTTCCATAACACTGAATTCTTATTATTCTGCCACAGGTACTCAAGATATAGAACTTACACTGAGCGCACACGAGTGCAACACTATCGTCGCTCCCCAAGAGGTGGTAGTCCACTCAGGTTCTTTCCTCCACCTCCCCTTCATGTGTTCTTTAATAGTTTGTATTTACTTAATTTATTTACTTCTTGCATATTTTTAGAGTGTTACCTGGCTTTTAGATTGTGATGATTATATGGTCATTATTATGTTATTTATGTGGGTTCATATATCTATCAAATATTACAACTAAAAATAGCCGTATTACCTTTCTTGTTAGAGAAATTAGATATATCCTTAGGTAAAACCACACACCATGACCTGCAACTACCACCAGTTTTACTAGCATGTCCAGATTTTGCATCAGAACAGGGGAAACAGGCCTCTATGCTTATTTGGAATTCTTTTTAGAGGTTCTATGACAGAGGTCACTTGTAGGTAGTTGTCTGATACCTTGTTTGGCATTAGCCATTAGATATCCACACATAGCAACTGCACTTATGGTTGTCGGTTGTAGGCATCCACACAGTGAACAATAGTTTTTGCAACTGCATTGCAAGCGAATGAAATAGACAGTTGCCTGCTACTTATAGCTGCAAATTCTATTGGGGGGCAACCAATGAAACCCTAAATTTGAAGAATATTTAAACATCACTTGTGAAACTTGCTAGTGAGGTTTGTCTAAGATGATGAGATTGATTTGACAACCTTAGGACTGTCATCAAGATTTTGCATGTTTATTTTATATGATATTTGATGGACGATTATCTAGATGCGTGGATGCCTGATTTTATGCAGTGGCATCTAATAGAGTTTGGAACATGGGCATACCCCCTAAGGTATAATAAGCTTATTGTTGAGCTTCATGCAAAAGATCCTCAGCCTAATTCTTTCTAAAGGAACTTCATCACATCTATGTGCTTTGGAAGATGAAGAGAAAGTAGATCACTGTTAGAAATTTTTATGGCAAGCGAGGGAAACTTTTAGGTATACATGAGCACTGTCTGGCATATTTGTTATGTCAAAGGATTACTTGGTTATTAGGTTCTTGGTTGAATGGAAATTTGAGAATAACTGCGGAGTTGTGCTCCCAAAGAAAGAACTTTGGGCTAGGTAAGGGATTGTGAATAATAGCATTTTGAATGTGAAAATGCTGCTTGTCTATTGACCCTTATGTCTGGATTTTGTAGATCCGTAATGGGAGTTGTTATTTTATATTTCTTCTTATGCTGGTCGCTTGCAATAGCATAAAGATGCATAAAGTAATCCTCTATTATTTGTAGTTATTTTTCAAATAATGGAAGAAATATAAAGATGCTTGCCCCTAGTGGGGTTTGAGGAACTAAGCTTGACACCGGCTTTGAGGAGTTGACATGTAAGTTACTAAAGTAATAGCGTATTCTGCTTCTGCTTGGCCAAACTGAAGTAGTATGGCCTCTTTAATTGCATTTCTAAATGTTATCATGTGGTGCATTACTTGGTAATTCACACTCCTCAGCATGATGGTTGATGCAGACAATTAGTATTGTCACGTAACATGCATGCTTGTTAGCCTGTGTTTTTATGACTTTCTTAGATATAGCCTTATATCGAGAAAATACAGATTTTCTGACATGTATGATTTTCTTAGATATCGAAGCAGGAGAGGGAGAAGCAGGAGTACTTCACCCAGTCCTGTTGGTTATCGTGGCCATGGGAGGGATCGCAGCCGGAGCCCAAGACGCAGCCTGAGTCCTAAATTTGACCGGGGACCAACGGTTAGTGATAGACTCCGATCTCGTCTGGGTCCACAAGGAAATAGACACCCTTCTGATAGAGGAAGGTCGAGGTCAAGGAACCGGGATTCTTTGGCTTCCAGGTCTCCTGATGCAGGCCCTCGTGCGAACAAAGACAAGGGTAATATGAGGTCTCGAAGCAGTTCTAGATCCAGTAGCCCTGCTGGAAACCGTGGGTTGGTTCTTATGGAGATGGGAGCCCTGATAGGTAGCTTTGAATGAGCGTTATAAGAAATGTGCTCTCCTTTCCAATCTCTTGTAATCGGTTGTGCGCATGGAACACAAGCGCTTGTGGTGGCCATGTTCAGGCTTTCGAACATTATGACGTTTCTTGCTTGGTTTTAGGCTGTTTCTGGAGACCGAGTTGTTTTGATTTGTGTCAAGGATGTTTCTTGCATTTGGCGGTGCTTTTTTTTTTTGGCCGACCGGTACCTCAAAATGATTGGTAATGAACTGCAACGTGGTGTGACCAATATTAAAGATGATTAGCTGAGAATAAATTAATGAAATATTGATAAGAAGGACGATTTTCTTTAGAGTTATATTATTTTCAGTTGAAATTTTGGAAATCTTGAATTAATGTTGATGAAGTAAATTCCTTGAGTATGTATTATCTGTGGACGGGAAGAAGCCAGGTCATTTACGATTGTTTGGAGTTTTGATCAATTGGACTGACTAATCAGTATCGGGTACTGACTCACAGTGCTTGTGGTGCAGTTCAAGGCTTGGATCTATTTAATTTTGAGCATATGATGGTACCATGCTATAGAGGGGAGCTGTTTGTGTGGGACGGCTTCAGATGAATAGTCTTCCGGTACAGCATATTGGATGGTGCAATCACAACCATGACATCATATGCATCATAGGAGCATTTTGTTGCATCTTGTTTGAGGTCATGCATGCAAATGAGCGAGAGCTTGAGCAGGAAAATCCATATCGAGTGATTAAAATTGGTGAATAACAAACCCCATCAGGGCAGGTTCGAATATTTAAGCTTGATCAGCTTCTTGGTGTCAAAAAGCTACGCCATGTTTGAGAGCATGGTCTTCTTCATGTCACAAAATAAGGATGCTGCTGCTTTTGGTTTGTCATGGAATTTGAGTTTATATTTTGGGGAAACGAGCACCATGAGCTACATGATTGCGAACAAGTTTACCCCAGACATCCATCCGTCCAGAGTGGACGCTTGACATGCTTCTCCTCAAGACATGCACAATAACATACATAATAATCCATGTAGGACAGTGGTACCAAGCAAGCACCATCATAATTAGCAAGACAAAAAGAGATTAGTCATGTACAATGTTGATCTCTGTGCATAAAATCAGCTAGTGCCATAATGATGTAGCATTCTGTTGTGTACAACATAGCATAATATGCAATAGAATGACATTGTCACAACATAATTAATAAAATATGACATTCATATACCTGATGCTTATAGGTTTCAAACTATCTATAATAGATTCTAAAAGGAATTGGTTTTATAATAAATAAACATCATGATGCAGGACATATGTCAATTGAGGGTCGAGCGGCCATAAGCCTTTGCTCAGCAACTAGAGATTTTAGATTTCATGCACTGTTGATGCATCACCGAAAATTGAAACATGTATACATCTTCCTAACCTTCTCTCTCAATTAATGAAATTAAATAAAATGGAACAAAAAACCTGCAGGACAAATAATAACCATGCCAAGTGATCAAGATGTTCCAAGAGCATTTCTAGTCCTGCCTAAGAATATTCTCACTAGGACCAGTGGGAAAGAATGTGCATCGACTAATTGCTGATTTGCAGAATTCGTATGGTTTCAAGCCACATGCTAATCTTATAAGGAGATGATGCTGCACATAATTCACAAGGATAGCAAGCAGAGGCATCAGCTCATAACTGCATTATACATTCTAATTGGGGTACCATATCCTGCATATGTATATGGCAAATTGCTTTCTGCTAGATGACAATGTGCTGTCTTTGTATAGCACACATAGCACACAGACACATAAAAGCACCATCAGATATGATTATTGTTCTCCTAATCAGCTAATCCTGATTGATATAATAAAGGTATCAATGCAGTAAAGACCATATAGAAGCGCCTACATGGAGCAGTACATGCATTATTTGATTAACACAAACCATGCTGTCCTTTCCAGCCTCTCTCCCTCTCTCTCATATTGGCACTCCCTTGGGGACAATCTGATCTTTAATCCACATATAAATGGGCACCAACACAAAGTATGCTGCTGCAACGGTACCTAAGATGAAGCGAGTGAGGAAGGCGAATGGATTCACAGGCTGCTTCACGTCCTCAGCCTTTGGACCAAGCTGCACAAAGACCCAAATAATCTCATAATCAGAAGGTTGTAATAGGATCGTAAAGCATTGACTGAAATTTTGTACATGATTCCTAGTAAACAAACCCAGGGAAGCCCTCGCATTTCATCAAAAAAGTAACTTTTGTACATGGTGTATATAGACGTGAGGAATTTCTCTGTTCATTCCATATATTAATTTTCAAGCTAATGGAAGCAGTTCATTTGGCACACCTGGTTTACGCTAGAGCGTTACGCCTTAGATTATGTGGGAGCATAAGGATTCTTTGGCAAACTAATCTATGATTCATGGGCACATAAACCATGAAGACCAGAAACTTCAGGACTTACAGTATGAAGTGTCTGTGGAGTACCCATTGGAAATCTTAAGGACTTTAGTGTTTTTTTCCTCCTTATGAACAATGTAAACAGATCCACATGCTGAACAGCATTTCTGAATGTGACATTTTTGGTTATGGATAATTGGTTCATACAAAATTCATGCAAATAGTGCATAGAATTGTATTAAAGGTGCTGGGCGGATGTTATTGAGGCGTCAAAGTTTGAAAATAAACTGATCAGGCTAAACATAAGAGATTAGGATGACAAGAATAACAGATGGCTTCCCAGGTGCAAAAGTCATTCTATAACACTCTTAAGGGGAGAAGCAAGGCCATTTGAAGCCTGACTTTGATAAAGCTTCCCAATAGAATCTCTTAAATCTGACAGATTGGTTGATGAGAGATCTTGACTTCTTTCTGAAAGATGGTGCTTGTGGATAGCTGATTGCATTCAAAGTATTGGAGATAGTACCTTGTAGGAATTGTGGATTCATGTGTCATCTACTAGTTCTCAATGCAATGGACCCCTATGGGGCATACGGTGTCATGACAAGTCCTAGCATTTGGTCCCTTGAAGATTCGTTCAGTAAGCAAATTGTAGTTTTGTGGTCATGGTCAGCCTAGTTCTGTTCAGCTGTCCTTTATTTTCCTTAATTATGTTTAGGAAGTTGGCCACTTTAAAGGAATCAGCACACCATAATATTTTTTATGATGGCATAATTTCTGAAAGTTCATATGAAAGCTAGTTCACTGAAGATGAAAGAATTGCAATACGAACAATTTACAAATCAACAATGTTCTTTCATATGCAGCAGCTAAATTCATGTTACAATCATGGAGTTTTGATGCCTCTTTTTCTGAAAGTTCATTGAAGGGACCATTCATCCTCAAAATATCTTCAGGCCTTTATACATGGTACATCTTCCTCATAATAAGGTACATGTAATTAACTGTTTCTTGAGCAAGACTTTTTCTGTACATGGTATGTGAGAAAGTTCTCTCTTGTTTTTCAAGGACTACAAAACTGAAGAACAGAGGGCAACTTTGCTATTCCTGAGTTGGACTACTATGAGTGACTTCCCAGGGTACCAGGCTTATATATTCTCACTATTTCAGAATTTCTTATATTTGGAAAAAAATCTGAGTGTTTGAATCAAACAAGGAGCTCCTAGTCAGTCACCTAATAGAAGTACCGTGAGATCTAAGATTGTTTAGACAGAGAGGAATAGTAGGCCAGCCATATAAGGTGTTTCTGAACTATTTTGGCAAAATTTTGAAGCCTTATCTTGCCCCAGACTAGTGCTGAAAATATTAACGTAGTCACTGGTTGATTTATACATAAAAAATGTCACTAAGATTGTGGTTTGGAGGGGTCTATGCATTGACATGGGGCTCTGGGGATTTCAATATCTGGGAACCTTAAAGAATTGATTTGCAAGTAATGATTCCTCAAAAATGTCAATAGGATTGTGGTTTGGACTGGTTTATGCATTGATATGGGGCTCTGTTAACCTTAAAAGAATTGATTTGCAAGTCAGGATCCTTTTTTGGACTTGAATCACCTACAATGGACATCTTATCCTTAGCAAAATAGGGTTCTCTAGGAGTAGCAGGGCCTTTAGATAAATGGGACTCATTCAACAATCGATTACAACAAAACTTCAACATGTTATCTTTTACATTAAATTTTCTTCCAAATATTTCTCATGTTTGATCCTTTCATTAACTAGTTATATCTTTTTTTCAAGATACTCCACATTTCAAAATGGCCTTGCATACAAATGCTTACCCTAAGTATCTCTTACCCATCTTACCACTCCACCTACTCAACTCATATATTTTAAATTCTCTTTGTTCTTCCATTAAAAAATCTAAGACAATGGTAATCACTATCTATTTTCACTCAATAGAACTGCATTTCATACGTTCTATTTTAGTTGCATTATATTTAGGTACTGCAAGTTTGAAAACAAACTGACAGAAGAAAATATCAAAATTGTCATATTGATTAGCTTAAAGTGGTGTCTTCTTAACCTCAAACTCACAAAGGCAAAGAAAGGGACCAACAAGATCCTTCATAGTTATGAGATTTATATGGAACTTAGTCAACCAAGTTAAAGCTTAAAGATGATTAAGCCTCTGAAAATTCTTAAAGTGGCTTGTGATTTATAGGCACACATTTACATTAAGATAGACAGATCTAGATAAGAAAAATCTTATGGTCCATGATGTTGTGATTCTAGTGAGTATAGAAAGAACTAGTACTTGGAAAACACTAGAATTAATGGATCATTACATGCTAGTGAGCTATTAAATTATCAAAAAAATTTTTTTATGGTAACCAATTGGGATAAAATGTTACAATCCAAAAAAAAGAAAAAACTATTCAAAAAAATAAAAGCTTTTAAGTTCACCAATAAAAAACAACAAATGCAGAATATGAAAACATAAGAAAATAATGCTTCTCTTCAAGGTTACAAAACCACAACTTACACGAAAGCAGAAATTAAGGCAGATAGAACCATCTATAGTTCTACAGGAAAAGTGCAAGATGGCCTAGGAGAAGCAGTTCACCCATTAATCTGGACCTCTCTCTAAATATGACCAACTTACATGAAGTTAAAGTTTTCATAAACTCCACTCTGAAGCAAGCAGAGCTGGATCTTAACCTAAAATGCCACTCGTACCATATTAAGGTTGCATCAGCATACCCTCTAGATAAAAGAACAACTAAGAAGTTTATATAACCAGACAAACTGCATATAACTTAACATTTGATTAATAGGCATTGTCAATTCAGAAATGACTCGGTACATGCCACCAATTAGAGAGCTATTACTTGAAGGCGCATAAAATTAAACAATTACAATAGATTTGTGATTGATTTCTATCTCAATCCACAAAATATCAATTACATAGCATGGCAGAAGTAGCAGTGTGCTTTTCTGGAACCTAAGCAAATAATGTCACTTATTTGTAATTCTATTTTGCATACAAGATCATCAAAATATAGGAAATAGATAAGAAGACTATTTCCTAAAATTGTTTGATAACATATAGAAATTTTTCTCCTTTTGTTCTTTTACTGACACTAATACTGAAGCAGATAGCAATGAGTGAAGGGAAATGATGCAGGATAATAAATAAGAGAGATGAGTTTAGTATCATGGGTGCTTAATATGTATGTATGTATGTATATAGTGAATTAGCAAAAAAAATCACCTGCAAAGGAGAATCCCCAGATGCTCTTTTCACACCCGTAACAGAGCATCCCATAATCAGACCATGCCGACGAACACCACGGTACCATTTGGGACCGATCCTTTTCAATTTAACATCCTTAAATCCAGCCTTTTGAAACCACTCAATGTATTCTTCTTCCTTAGGAAAAAGCATCCACATGTCAGCAAAGAAGCGAGAGAGCCAGAAGGTTGGGTATACAGGACCGATCACACAGGCTATTCCTCCAAGTTTCAACACCCTATATGCTTCCTTGATTCCACGTTGCGGATCAGGCCAATATTCGATACTGGAGAATGATGATCACGCCAACATTATCAAAGAAACTTAGGGTCTACATTAATCTATTTATGTAATTCAACATAAATTCCTCTTACATTTCAAGGAGTATAGTAGGAAAACATATAATAACATGCGAACAGATCAAACTCAGATTTTTTACGTAAAAGAGTTCTATTAAGCATCTATATGATACCTAAATGTTCAAATATATGCAAAATAATAATGTCAAACTTTCATTAAGTTGTTTTAATCTCATATGAAGCTTAATTAATAGAATTGGAAGTCGATACCCGAGCAGAACCAGGTTTGAGAACAAGGAGGGGAAGTCTCCAAAATTTTGAGCAGAGAAGCAACCAGGGAGCAAGTCTAGAAGTGAAATTCCGCAAAGATTTCAAAGCATAAGCAGCATCCCAGCAAGTCTAGGAGTTCTATCAAGACATCATTTATTCAGGTTTTGAAGTAAATTATCGAGCATGCTCATCAGGCAGACAACAATATCTTAAACTTCCAAGATATAAAATATGGAATTAGGTATCAGCTCATCAGTATTGGAAAATATCTATCATTACATCCTTGATATCAATTGATTGATAATTTTGTCCAACACCCACAGAAAATGCAATACTTTGCTCCTGAGATATGATCATCCAATCAAATCTATGTGGTGAAGTATAAATACAAATTTCTAAAAGAAGAAAGATCTCAACTTTGAATTCAGGAGAGCAAATATGCTTCGAAGAGATCACCGAATTTACCTTCCGGCGGAGATATAACGGTCCACGGAGTCGGTGGGGAAAGGGAGGTCCTCGGCATCTCCCTCAGTGATGGTGCACTCCTTGAGGGCCTCCTTCTGCCTTGCCTTGGCAAGCTGGTGGGTGACTGATCCAGAATTGTAACATTCTTGGGTGCACATGCTTGATGATCCCCAAAGTGGTGAATCCCGTTCCACCACCCACATCCACCACCTTGAACCTAGGATCAAAGAGATCGGCCGGCTCGAGAGCATCATCCCTCATGTCCTCAGTCCAGTGCCCAGGGTTTATGACGTGGTCATACACTATGGAAAGGAACCTATAGAACCAAAAGCCTCCTTTTGTGCTGAATGAACCTGGGCTGGTTGGCCGGCCTAGAAGATGAGAGGCTACATTTGGGTACCATGGTTCTAGCCCTAGAATTCCCATTAAAGGGCACCATTCCCATCTTTGGGAGGCATCTTCCATGGAGAGAGGACCCCAAGAAGCCCAGTCCACTGGGAGCTCTTCCCCTAGAGACAGTAAGGTTCTCCGCTCCATTAAGCACCGAGGAAGCCATGGAATGGTAGAGGGAGGAAAACCCGCAGAGAAAATCCGATCTTGGACGGTTCACAGCTCTATTTCTACTGGGAAAAAAGGTAGCTTTCCATGAACAGCAGAAGAAATCCAAGAATTGCTGGAAAAAAACGAGTCTTTATCAGAGATTGGAGGATGGATGGACGGAGACAGATTTTAGAAACTAATAGGCTGTAGAGGGAAAACAAGTCTTTTTTTTTTTTCACGTTTTCTTCCCTCC
>KE504643.1:231954-245191 GCA_000441515.1 Elaeis oleifera
TTTTAATAAAAAAAATTCGATCTATAAATNTTAAAAAATGATTGGACAAAAATATCTCTCTTATGTTATGATATTTTAGATCATATTATGACATCTTAAGTCATATTACGCTACAGGATGTCATAATTTTTTAAAAAATAAAATATTTTCATCGTACAAAATTTATAAATGAAAAAATCGACATACAGGCATTCGATACGCATTGAAAAATGATGACTACATGGATCAATCGGACGAGACAGTGCACTCCATGTTGGATTTTCTATACCGCTCGCAGTGCATAAAAAATTTTTGTGCACTGTGAGTGATGTAGAAAATACAATGTGGAGTGCACCACCTCATCCGATTGGTCCACATAGTCATCACTTTCTAACGTGATTTTTCTTTGTGCATCGCAAACGGTGCAAAAAATCCAACGTGAAGGCATCGTCTCATCCGATTGATCCAAAGTCATCATTTTTTAATACGCATTAAATATCTGTATGTTGACTTTTTCATTAAAAATTTGTATGATCAAAATATTTTTGTCTTTTAAAAAAATTATGTCATTTTATGTCCATATTATGATATCCTGCGTATAATATGTATAGAATGTCATAATTTTTTTAAAAATAAAATATTTTATTATTATAATTTTAAATAAAAATTAAATATAAATATCAAATATGTATCGAAAAATTGTTAGATAAATATACTTCTCTCACCTTATCTATTTAGGTATCCTAAGTTAGCCGGTGAAAATATTTTGGCCCAGACTTCGCACCAAGAGAAGAGAAGAGAAGACTTCTACTCTATGCGCGGTACCTCAAGTAATCCCCTCCTGGAATACGGCAATTCTTCTCGGTACATGTGGGATGGGACTCAGTATTACTCGAGTATTGGTTGGCCAGCTTTAATCCAGCCGGGAATTGGAGGCTCTTTCTTACGTGAGTTCTGGCATTTGGGCTTACGCTGAGGCCCCGACGGCTAGCTTTGATTGCTGGGTGGCAGCATTTGGCCCGAGTAAGAGCCCAATTCCCTCTTACAGGGCTAGTCTGGTACCATGTTCTGCAACGAATTGGCCCAGCCCTTTTTCTCACTTTGTTTTGATTTATTTGCAAATGGATAAAGCCTTTTGCTCCAATCTAGGATGAGTTTAGACACCAAATCCACCTCCAATGTTGAGAAAAACAAAATTTAATCGAGATAATATGTATGTGAAATATCTATAACTAATAACTAAGGAGCAAATTTTGTTGGCAACCCCATGGTCCTATATGAAAGCGATTACTACTAAGTTCTATCTATAGAAGGGTCATCAACTAGACACATATTTCATCTCTAATTGCTGTTAGCCAGATGCTTATTCCATGAGATTACGTGTGAGACATGTTTGTTATGTTATTATTCATTTCAATTTGGACTACTAATGCACTATGCATTGCACCCACATACTTTTGTCATTTGTCCACATATTGATGGTAGAATTTTTCTATGCATGTGTTTGTGCATGTGAGAGTGGGAAAGGAGAGAATATTCATCATCTTCTTAGAGGGGTTGAATAATATTCTATTACTGGAGTCATCTCGATCTCAAATTTCAAAGATTTTGATAAATGTTTTGTATGGAGAAAGATCTGTACTGGGATCCAATGCCTCCCCTAAATCACCTCATCTCTGTAAATTACACTTGAAACAGTGCAATTCACATCAGGCATCATGTGCTCCTTATCCACTATCCTAAGTATTGTGATTTAATAATATCTTTTTGATAATTAGAGAATTTAAATTTAATTCCTCGATGATGTATTTCTGTGAAAAAAGAGAAAAAAATGAACTTAAGTTATTATAATATATTTGAGTTGCATCTCCGGTGGGAAAAAAAATATATCATAAATTTTAATTTAATTAATATATTTTATATTTAATAAATATATCTCATTCTCATTGGCTAGTTAACAATGTTCCAAATCAGAAAATTTTTTTCCATCCATTTCAGCTCTGAATTGAAGCCAATGAGACCCGTACAGCAATCATTGTTTTGAATGGCTCCGCATAAAATGCTCTTCCTAAAGCCAATATATCCCAAAATTATCATTATGGCTTTAATCACTGCAAATCCAACTAGGACTGGCAAAATATGATCCGATTCGTTAATCCAATCCATATTTGATCCACCATAAACAGATTTGGATTTAGACTAAACGAATTTGGATTATAAACGGATCGATCCGTTGAATCCATTTAATAATTAGGTCGGATATGGGTTTTAGATATCTGATCCGTTTAACCTATTTAATATTTAAGTTGGATTGAGTCAGATAACCCATTTAATCTGTTTAACTTATTTAACCTATTTCTGACCCATTTAATCCAACATGTTTAACCTGTTTAACTCATTTAAGACCTGTTTAACCTGTTTAATCCGTTTAACCTATTTAACCCGTTTAACCTAATTTGACATATTTAATAAACGAGTTAAACGGGTCGGATCAGGTTACCTGTTTAATAAATAAGTCGAGTTCAATTTTAAATTTTTGATCCGTTTAATAAACAGATCGGATTTGAATTGACCATTTTCTGACCCGATCCGTTTATGACCCTATCCATTTATGACCCGATCCGATCCGATTGCCACCCTAAATCCAATCCTTGGAGAGCATCTGAACCCTTGGAGACAATCATGGGATGAATGGCTTCTTGGAAATCAATGAGGAAATAAATGGCAATGATCTCTCTGCATAAGAAATGGCTAAGGACTCCGGCTTGGCTCAAGCTTCACCTGTCCAATACTCACACAATAACTTCCATACATTCCCACATGTCCCACACAATCCATTTTTTTTTAATAAGACGGTTCATTCGAATAATTCTTGTGTGAATACAACCAAGAGTATCAGAAATAAAAGATTCCGAAATTCTCTAGGAATGCCCCCAAGCCCCAATCTCAGTCCACAAGGTATCGCCAGTATGCTCACCTACAAAAGCTGCCATCTAGTCCACTGCAGTGTTCGCCTCTCAGAAGTTATGCCTGATGATTAGGATAATGCATCCTCTTAACAAAATCGAGACGTCATACAAGAGGGAATGAATGGCTCCACTGTTAGTACAGCTCTGCAACTACGACACCACTGTGGCAGAGTCACCCTCAACAACAAGCTAACTCGCTTCCAGAGTCCTAGCAAACACGATCTCCATCCAAGTTGCACGGAGCTATGCCCCAGGAACTGTGGGCTCCAGCAAGTGACTCCCCTTCGCCGCCACCAATCTGGAGCCAAATCCATGAATAACAAATCCGGCTCCACCTTGCCTGCCTCTAACACTTCCATCGAAGTTAACCTTCAGAACGACAGAGGAGGGGCTCCCAGGAGATAAAAACCTGACAGATCGCTACATAAGCATTATGGGAGCTCCAGATCTCTGATGGTTTGGATGTCGTATAGATGATCTCCATTGCTATAATTGAGGCTCTTTCCATAATAAACCTCGATGATGACTGCGTACACTCGAAAATCATGCTATTCCTAGTCCGTCAGATATGGAAGGCTACATAGGCTACTCGAATGCCTACCGCTCTGGGAATGCTATCTCCAGAGCTGCGCTCCAAGAGCTCCAAAAAGGCCTCGGTAGGGGTTGCTGTCTGAACAATCTGTAGGTACATCCCAGTCAAGGACCAAGCATGCCTCATCCTCGGACAAAGGAATAGAGTGTGCTCCAAGGTCTCCTCCTCAAATCTACAACAAGGGCAAGCCAGTTGAATATCCATACCTTAAAAATGCAAAAGATATCTAGTCGAAAGCCGGCCCCAAGCCATCTTCCAGAGGAACAAACTCACTCTCGGATGTACCCCAGTCCTTTTGATCCATCTGACATCTCTGTACCTAGGGGGTTCTCTCCTGTAAAATTTATAGAAATTAGCCATCATAACCTTCGGAGTGCAGAAGTGATCCCAAACCTTGATATCCGGATTGCTGTGGATGGGGGTCGCAAGGGATAACACCCTCTCCCTAAGCTCCTCCCCGAACAAATGGGATATCGCTACTTGACCCCCGCCCACCATCAGCCCAAAGAATATCAGCAACTCTAATGGAGTCCAACACCTCAGAGCTGATAAATGTCGGCCACCAGCTTAAGAGCAGGTCTCCAATCCATTGGTCGTGAAGACGGCTCACAGAGCATCCATCCCCCACTACCCAATGTGTCTGCATAATCACCTCAGGGGCTCGGGTACAAATCTTCTTTCACAAAAAGAAGCACTACGATTGGGCCGAATCTCACCACTGGCAGGCCACGGACCGGACCGAGCTGTCATGACCATAGTCCAAAAGGAATTAAGATTGAGCAAAATATGGGCCGCATGTCTCATGATCAAGGCCCCCCTCCTTGTCGCTGGGGATTGGATACTCAAGCCACCATCCCTCAAGAGCTGACAAACCATCTCCCAAGCAAGCAAGTGCACACCTCCCCACCCTCAGGCGGGATCCCTATAAGAAACTCAAGAAGAGCTGCTCCAACATCTCCATCAAGGATCTAGGAAGTACCATGTTCGAAAGCAAATAAATAGAAATGGAACTGAGAATAGACCTCACTAGGGTGATCCATCCCATCATGGATAAGGCACGGGCTTGCCAACCCTCTAGCCGCTCTCAAATCGATCGCTCAACATCCATACACTCAGTCCTCCATAGCCCATGTCCAGTAATTGAAACTCCCAAGTACTATAGAATCCCTCTGTTCTCTCCAATCCCTAGGGTATCTCTGACCATGGCCCGTAGCTAGATCGGAGTCTTTGGATTGAATACAACTACAGATTTGGTGAGGTTGACCTTCTAGTTTGATGCAGTGCAATACTCCTCTAGGATCCATCGAAACCCCACTGTATTTTAGATAGAGGCCCGACCCACCCGCAGACAGTCATCTGTGAAGAGAAGATGCGAAATCGGCTAGACATCGGGGCTGACACATAGGAGTCTAAAGCTGATCCATGGGCTGCAACATGTTGAGAAAAATATCTCAAGATTCTGTCCATAATAAGCCTAGAACGAGGTCTAGGATGATGAACAGAGTCCAACGAGCCCAAGACAGTCCAAATGGAGTCCCGATGGAGGAGAGACACACGATAGAAGGCTAGCACGGAGGCTGGTATGGTCCACGGACGGTTGGAGGGGGCCCATGGGTGGCGCAGGCCCATGGCGAAGTGGGCCAGGCTCGATCGATGGAGCAGGCGTGCGGCCAGTGCATAGGTGGGACTAGCATGAATGTGCACAGGTGCACGCAGGCCGGCCCAGCGGACGTGCGAGCGCACGGCTTGTGAGAATTTTCCACGTGGTCCACGCCCCATGCGTGGATCGGGTGGTGCTGCGTGGACTAGAGAGGCGTTTCCCCTGGGTTTTGCATAATCCATGGTGGACCGATGCCATTTCTCCAGGAGTTTCTTGTGGTTCATGGGAGTGTTTGTGGATCGAGCGGTGCGTATGCGCGATCCGACGGCTTGTATGGCTCCTGATTTTGATCTACGACTCTGGGATGCTGTTTGATGCAATCAAGAGTCTATTTTTGATACTGTTTGGGTTTCGGGGCTTATAAGAAGGCCTATGGATAATTGAGGAGAAGTATCTAGTGGTGGTTCGGTAGAGAGTTGGCGCAGTCGAGAGATAGTCGAGAGATCTCAGAAGGAGCAGACAGTGGCAGATCCTGAGATGCAGATCCTTGAAGAGGCACCGACAGAGAGCAGAAGCAGGGGCTTCGGACAGACTATTAGGTAGGGTCTCCTTGTGTTCTAATGAGAGCTTTATAAAGGTAGTTTCTAGTTTAGAGAGATTGTGTATAAGGGTTGAAAGTGTGAGGATCTCCTCTTATACTTGTTCTTTTTATAGTGAAGCTTTGCATATCCCATGAAAATAAGCTTCGGACTGATCCACGTACTTGATTATTTTTTTTGTCTTATATTTTTCTTTCTTTCTCTTGCGGTATCTACACATGATCGAGTGCAATGCGAGTGATATAAAAAGGTCCTGTAGTGGTGGTGTCTTGGTCAGACATCTCCAACAACTGATATCAGAGCTTAAGCGGTACCAGCATACGAGGTTATCCAGTTTGTGATGGTGTTGATCGAGATTGAAGAAGATGGAGAAGATAAGCTCAATCAAGATAGAAATCAATCGGTTTGATGAGAAGAGCAATTTCTTCCTCTGACAGTTGAATGTAAAGGATGTGCTCATTCAGTCAGGGTTGATCGATGCTTTCTTATGCGAGGAGATGCCGCCTACCATAGAGGTGACGGTTTGGAAGCAGCTCCAGATGCAGATAGTGAGCATGATCTGTTTATACTTGACGGATGATGTGGTGATCCATGTGCTTGATGAGATTTTTCTGACGGTGCTATCGTCGAAGCTCGAGGAGTTGTATATGGAGAAGTTCCTCACTAACACTCTCTTTCTTTGAAGATAGTTCTATCAACTGTGGATGATCGAGGGAAGAATGTGCAAGAACATCTAAGCAACTTTCAGAAGATCTTTACTAACCTCCTCAGCATTGGTGAGAAAATTGAGGAGAAGACCAGGATGTTGGTCATACTATCATCATCATCATCACTTTCTTCCTCTTTCGAGTCTTTGGAAACTGCTTTTCTAGTAGAAAAGAGCACCATCAAGATGAAAGAGGTGACTTTTGTACTTCTCTGAAATGAGGTTCACAGGCGAAAGAATCGGGCTTCAAGTTCAGACGGTGACTCAGCTTTGATGGTGATCTGAGGATGTAGCGGCAGAAGATGAAGCGACAGAAAATCGCGATGTGGGCAGTCTAGATCTAGGACGAGAGATTATAGCAAGATCAGATGCTGTCGATGTGACAAGTTGGGGTATTATATCAGAGATTGCCCTCAACTCAAGAATAGGACGATGGCTACTATGACGGCGGCCAGTAGCGACACTAAGATCGTTGATGCGTTTATAGTCTCAGATAAGGTATCTACTCCTTTCTAGCTGTAGATTTTAGACTCTGCTTATTTTCATCATGTCTGTTGCAAAGAGAAACTATTTGAGTCTCTGAAGAGCAGCGAGGGCACTGTCTACTTACCGGATGGATCGAGCTACGCGATCAAGGATATTGGGACGGTCAATGTAGAGACATATGATGAAGCAGTGAAGAAGTTGGATGAGGTTTGATACATATCCAGCTTTAAGAAAAATCTAATTTTCTACAGCAAATTAGATTCAAGTAGCTATAGGTGGAGAGCTGATAGAGAAATTCTAAAGGTCATACACAACAATAGAATCATGATGAAAGGGAAGCATTATGGAGCATACTATCTTTTGATAGGGAGTCTAGTGCGAGGTGGAGCTCCAGGAGTAGGTGGATAGAGCACGAGACAGAAGATTTAAGAGGATGATAGACGACGTCGCAAGGTGAGATTCTTATTACCATAAGAGACTATCCTGAGCAGATCTCAGGTCAGAGTAGACACAGCCCATGATGAAGATGGGATCGAACGGCCTGGCTTGACTCCGATGTTGCCATCCATGAGCAGCAGGGGTTTATCCTAGGGCATGGAGGTGAGAGATGAGCTGTCAGAGTTATTGTGAAGGTCAAATATCGAGTCAAGGTGAAGATTGTTAAGAAAAATACCTCAAGATTTGATTTAGGTTTAGGATAATGAATGGAGTCCAACGGCCCTAAGAACAGTCCAAATAGAGTCCAGACGGAAGAGATATGCATGATAGAAGGCCAGCATAGAGGTTGGTACGATCCATGGGCCATCCGAGGGGGCCCACGGGCGGCGCAGGCCGGTGGTGAAGCGGATCAGGCCTGGTCGGTGGAGCAGACATGCGGCTTAGCATGCGGGCTGGCCCAGTGGTCGCACGGGTGCGCGGCCCATGAGAATTTTCATGCGGTCCACGCCCATGCATGGATCGAACGATGCATGGGAGGTTGCATGGACTAGGGAGGCATTTACCCTGGGTTTCGCACGGTCTATGGTGGATTGGCACCATTTCTCCAAGGGTTTCTCGTGGTTCATGGGAGTGTTGTAGATCGGACAGTGTGGATGTGCGATACAATGGCACGTATGGTTCTCAATTTTGATTTGCGGCTCTGGGACGTTGTTTGACGCGATCAAGAGTCTATTTCGATATTGTTGGGTTCCAGGGCCTATAAGAAGGCCTGTGGACAATCAAGGAGAAGTATCTTGTGGTGTTCGACATAGAGTTGCTGCAGCTGAGAGATCTCAGGAGGAGCAGACAGCGGCAGACCTTGAGACACAGATCCTTAAAGAGGTGCCGACAAAGAGCAGAAGCAGGGCAAGCAGTTTGTCAGATAGGGTCTCTTTGGGTTCTAGTGAGAGCTTTATAAGGGTAGCTTCTAGTTGAGAGAGATTATGTATAAGGGTTAAAAGTATGAGGATCTCTTCTTGTACTTATTCTTTTTATAGTGAAGCTTTGTATGTCCCATAAAGATAAGCTTTGGACTGATCAACGTATTTGATTATTTTTTTGATCTTATATTTTTTTCTCTTGCGGTATCTATACGTGATCGAGTGTAATGTGAGTGGTATCGAAAAGGTCCTGTGGTGGTGGTATCCTGACCAGACATCTCCAACACAGCACGGATAGCTTGCAAAAGAGCATCAGCACAGATAATAAAGAGATAGGAGAAAAAGGACAATCTTGCCTCAGTCCAACAGAAGAGTGAAAGAAATCCAAAGGCGATCTATTGATCAAGATGGCAAAGTAAGCACTTTGGACACAAGCTATGATCTAGCTAATTCATCTAGAGTGAAAGCTGAAGTTCGCCGAGGCCCGCTCCAAGAAGCTCCAACTCAAGTAGTCATAGGCCTGTCCCATGTCGAGCTTGACTGCCATGAGATTGCACCGAGGGATAGTCCAATGAAGATCATGCATAAACTCCTGGATGATGAGCACATTATCGGATATACTGTATCCATCGATAAATGCCTCTTGCTCAGGACAGATCAGACGAGGAAGAATGGGCTTCATCTTGGATGCAAATCAACAACATCATGGATATTATATTTTATGAATAAATCTCTTATGTTGTAGTTCTTAAATCATATAATTGTTGAAAATAATAATTAGGTATCTTACGAGAATGTCAAAATTTAATTCATAAGATTTATACACAAATAATTTCTTATGCAACTAAACTTATTATGATTCAACTTTCTTATATAATTAGCAATCAAAATAACATGATATAAAGAATTAAGAGAGAATGCGGATTTTGAATAAAATATACACTTGTTATAAATGATACATCAAAACATTCAAGGCCAAGAATAAGGTCATCATAATATGGATTCTAGTATCATGCATGTATATAAAATATCAAAATCAATCAACTAAGCAAAATAAATTTAGCAATCAATGATGGTATGATGTCAAAAGATTTAGCTTTTATCAAACATCATTATCCATCCATTTTGAGTTGTAAACATCTATTTTTTCAGAATTTACTCATTTTTTAAAGCATTGAATGCTTGGCACACCTGTAAAATCATTTTCTATATTTAGGTATCCAAACGTTCTTGCATCCATAAGAGTTAGTGTACATGGTTCTTATTGGAACTTAATTTATTAATAAAAGTATAATCAATTCTATTGATATTGCATTTAAAAATTTTATAACCTACTTTATTACATGTGAAGCAAACAATAGAATAATTTTCATGAGAAGCTCTAGCAAATATATTTTTGATAAATTTTTATTTCTCAAAGGATTAAGACCACTTCCAGCCTCGTTGAAAATAACTTTTTGATTGTTCAAACTCAATTGAAGTTTTTGGAAACTAAATATAAATTTATCTACAAAGGACTTCAATTTTTTAATTTCTTTCTTTAATTCACCATTTTTAGTAATAAAATCTTTTTTTCTTTAAGAAAAGTATTCTTTTCTTTCAGAAGATTT
This sequence comes from Elaeis oleifera, assembly GCA_000441515.1. Taxonomy (NCBI): domain Eukaryota; kingdom Viridiplantae; phylum Streptophyta; class Magnoliopsida; order Arecales; family Arecaceae; genus Elaeis; species Elaeis oleifera. The sequence continues at coordinate 241,854 of KE504643.1, forward strand.
TTTTTCATCAACTAAAAGTTTATTTTTCAAATTTCTCTTTTAACTTAATATTTCTTCTACAAAAATCATCTTTGATTTAAAAAATTATCGTTTTCTTTCTTAAGTTTATTTTTCTCTTCAATCAAAAATTGATTTAACCTTTTAAGCAGTTTATTTTATGTCCTAACTTTTAAATTTTTGATTAAATCATAAAATGTATCATGAAATTTTCAAATGTAAAATGAGGAGAGTTTTCTAAATATACCTCATTTCTTCTACCATCAAGCGCAATTTGTCTATCTTTCACTCTTCTTTATCATTTTTCTTTCCTTATCTTTTCCCCTTAATCAATGCTTTTTTTCTCCTTTTTCTTCTTTTCATCCTTATGAGCCATGAGGTATAAGTTAGGAAGTGCTTCTTTTGGAGCTTGTTTCTTCTTCTTAATTTGCTCCTTCATAGGTTGCTTCCAATTGATCCTACACTTGTTTAGCTGAAATATTTAAAAAAATATATTAAATTATTATATCTAATGAATAATAAAGTATATTCATGACTTTAGTATTCGGTTGGATCATTTTTTTTATCATGCCCATCCATACCCTTTTCGGAGTGGGTGAAGCAATAAATTAATCAATGAAATGGATATATGTGGGTCATTGACTATAATTCTTCATAAATTATAATCATATACTTGTATGAAGATTTTTATCCTAGCTTTTTAATAGGTGTAACTGGAGTCACTAAAATGTGAGGGTCGATTTATAGAATGACCTTCAATAAGAAAAGATTCAATTTAGATTGCTATGATCTTTAGTTCAAGTTTATTAGGTCAACAAAGATACAAGAACACCTACTTGATACTAATTGTCCAGAAGGTTAGCAACCCAAGAGAGGTGAATTAGATTTTTCAAACACTTTTAACAAATTTAAGTTTGAACAATTATGTACTTTAATCAAACTATATTTAGTATAAGTAAAATGTATGCCATGTGCAGAGGCAGAATTAAGAAGAATGATGCAATATAAGAATAAAAGTAAGCAAAATAAAGCACATCATAAAGACAAAGGTTTATGGTTGTTTGGTGCAATCCCGCACCTATGTCCACTTCTCAAGCTTCACTTGAAAATTTTACTATAATCACCTCGATTTCAATGCGATTATTTTAGCTGGGCTCACAATCAAATCTAGATGATTTTTCGGACTCACCAACTAAAATTTTATATAATTATTTTTAAAATTATAATTCAATTCAGTTAATTTCTGAGGTCGCTAACCAAAATCTGACAATATCCAATTTCGAACTGGACGGCCTAATCCAAATTTTTTTAGTCCAAAGAAACTTGTAAAGAAATCCAAAATACAAGAATAAGAATTTTAGTACAAATAGAAAGATTAAAAAAAACTCTTTAAGCTTGGTAAAAATGCGGAAAGATGGCTCTTTAGATGTTTGAACTTTCTTTCTTTGATGTTTGAGAGGATGTAGTTGATAAAGATGAAAATCTCTCTTGAATGCTCATTAAATTCTTTGAACAAAAATATTCTCTATTTTGTTCAAAGATATTCAATAATCACTCCAATAAATGATGTATCTCTCTTTCTAATCCTGTTATCTTGCTCTTCAAATAATTTTCTAACTTTTAATAGGCTTGGAGGTGGTTGAAAAATGAGTTTTGATCGTTAGAAGGGTTGAACTAACTGTTAGAATAAAAACTAGCTATTTCAAAAGCATAGAAAACTAGTCGTTAGACTAGTCTCCATATCAGGAGTCGACTCATAGTTTTCAGGAGTCGACTCGAGGTGCCCATGAGTCGACTCATAGAATTCATGAGTCAGCTCTTGCAAAGGTTCTGAAAATACAGTCTTCTATCCTAACTGAGAGAGTCGACTCGAGCTCCACAGAAATTGATTCGCAATCCATGCCAATGAGCTCCAATGTTACAGAGTTATCTCTTCTTCATCAAGAGTTTACTCTTCTTGGCCAAACTTATGAAAATTTATTCTTTAAAGTATCTTTGAGAGAATTTTTTTCATAATAATTTTTCATTATGAGTATCTAAGAAATCATGCATTCATTCTTGAAACACGTGATTAATACCAATTATACTTGATGTTTTGTTATTATCAAAATCAATCTTAAGGTAAGTAGATCAACAAACTTACACAAAATTTATTTTTCATAAACTTCACTCTGAAGTAAGCAGAGCAAGATCTTAACCTAAAATGCCACTCATACCATATTAAGGTTGCATTAGCATACCCTTTGGATAAAAGAAACAACTAAGGGGCCGTTTGATTGGGGGTAGTCTGGCATGGAAAAATAATTTTCATATCAGATTACTATATTTGGTATGAAAAAGGAAGAAAAAGATAATAAAAAAGTTGGTGGGGCCTATACTTATTTTTTTAAGAGAGAAAATAAAACACACACTATGGAGGGTTGGTATTTGATAAATTTTTGAGTGGCAGTAATCTATACTTGATAAAAATACTTCTAATAAAGTACATATATAATTATTAAATTTGTTTCGATGTCTTTTCAAATTTATTCAATAAAAAATTTTTGTAAAAAATTAAGATGAAGATTGTATTATGTAAAAAGCTATGTGATTATAGTTATTACATAAAACTAATTGAAGATGACGATGCTATCCTAGTATTAAAAATTATTTTATATTCAAAGATATATTTGTAAATTTGATCATATTCCTATGTAGATTTACCTATAACTAAATGTAATAATTTTTTTATTGTCATTTTTTAGAATAATTTTTCTACCAATCAAATATAGTAAAAATTATTTTTCTCCATAATTATTTTTTAAGTAAATAATTTTAAAATTATTAGATTATTTGTAATTTGATCATATCCTAACCAAACAGGCTCTAAAAAGTTTATATAACCGGACAAACTGCATTTGTTTACAATAGATTTGTGACTGATTCCTAGCTTAATCCAGTAAATATTAATCCACTAAATATTAATCCACCAAGAATTAAAGCATTAGGAAGAATGCTAATGTAGAGGGATGAGACTAGAGGTTCCAACATTGGTAACGAGGAAAAGACAACAAGGGAGGAGTGTCAGGGGACTATCCCTCACATCTTGCATGGTTTGGTCCCATGTTGGTTAAGAAAATCAGGGGAAAAGCATTACTACGTCGAGGTCTTGTCAACTCCCCAACTTGAGTTGAAATGGTATCCTATATATGGGAGCCGATTTGTAACGATAAACCTCTTGTAAATATCTTCCAACAATAAATAAAGATGGGAACCCTCCCTCCTCTTTCATCAACAAAAAAAAAAAAAAAAAAAAAAAACAAAAAATAAGACAATGGACATTGGACAAGAAGTAGCAGTGT